>OX384044.1:15315085-15372585 GCA_947534325.1 Agonum fuliginosum
CGTTGGTCTAGGGGTATGATTCTCGCTTAGGGTGCGAGAGGTCCCGGGTTCAAATCCCGGACGAGCCCATTATAAATATTATTCTAACTGAACGTCTCTTTATTATGTGGTTATTTTCTTAATACCTATATCGGCTCGTTGGTCCAGGGGTATGATTCTCGCTTAGGGTGCGAGAGGTCCCGGGTTCAAATCCCGGACGAGCCCATTATAAACGTTATACTTACTGTACGTATCTTTATAATGTGGTCATTTTCTTGATACCTATATCGGCTCGTTGGTCTAGGGGTATGATTCTCGCTTTGGGTGCGAGAGGTCCCGGGTTCAAATCCCGGACGAGCCCATTATAAATGTTATACTTACTGTACGTATCTTTATAACGTGGTCATTTTCTTGATACCTATATCGGCTCGTTGGTCTAGGGGTATGATTCTCGCTTAGGGTGCGAGAGGTCCCGGGTTCAAATCCCGGACGAGCCCATTATAAATATTATTCTAACTGAACGTCTCTTTATTATGTGGTAATTTTACTTCATAAGTATATCGGCTCGTTGGTCTAAGGGTATGATTCTCGCTTTGGGCGCGACAGGTCCCGGGTCACTCGACAACCAAATTTACATTTATGTTTGTACTATCACAGCCACTTAGTTTAAAATAATATGTCTAGTAACGATTTCACTAACACACATCCCAACTTCTATCTAGGGGAATATTATGGAGTTAAATTTCTTAAAGTTTGTTTCTAATAACCTATAATTCCATCAATGTTACAAAGCAGAAGAGAATTGTTATTTATAGTAAATTTGATAAATGGAAAAATGTCTCAGCGAAATACTAGAAGAAATAAATTTCTCAGTTCCTTCCATAGCACTAAGGCCACGTTTTGTAAATTTTGATATAAAAATAATTCATGTATCCCATTTATGTGTTCACTGCCAGTAAGAAAGACTTAATTAAAATATTTCATTTGTAATAAATAGTAATGACTTATTTTAAGATTTTTTTTTGGAATTTATTTGTACAAATGTTAACATGTAATTGTAATTCGCTCTGTATATTACCAGTATAAATAAACTATTATTATTATTATTATTATTATCCTTGTATTTTCTCTGTATTATTATTATTAAAATTAGTGTTGTTATTTAGGTTTTTTTAGATACAGAATTAATGTACAGTGATGCTAACAACACTATTTTGATGGAATTATAGGGTATTCCAAACAAACTTTAAGGAATTTAACTTCATAATATTCCCTTAAATGTTGGGATGTCAATGGTAATAGGTTACGTTCATTGTGTTTCTACACTGACGTTTCCGTCATCAGTCATCTTCCGTCCACGAACAAAGTAATTCTGCTTTAAGTTCACAGTTTGGTTTTACATTCAAGCTCACTACGTTGTATTTAGTCAGTATGGGTAGTCCTGTAATTTTGTCACCTAAAATGTAGGTTACCTTGCATCAAATGGGGTAGTTATGATTTTTTTGTTATGTTGTATATGACGATGGCTCAAAAATTTAAAAAAATTAAAATTTTCGACCTTTTATCAGTTTTTGACAACTTTGACCTCGAAGGACTAGTTTTTCGTCAAAAGTACGCTAATACAGTTGTATAGAATAAAAATTTTCTACAAATTCTGTATTTTACAAATTTTTCTCAGGTGAATTGTTTACAAGTTATGACAGAGGAAAGCGGTACTCTTCTTACAAATAAAATCAAAACATTAGTTTAGTGATACACAAAAGGCGGCTGTAACTTTCCAACGGATAAAAGTATCGCCGTCCAGTTTCAAGTAGTCGATTCCACAGGTTTTTTCTATCTACAATATAATTTTTATAATTTTCGAGGCCCTTGTTTAGCCGCAATCCTAACATGGAACTTTTTTGAAGTATTTTTTTTAAATGTTGTGTTAATCGACTATAATTTCTGAACGAATAACGATATTGACTTCCGGTCAGCATTGAATTCCTCGGACATTTTTCTATAAGATACATTGTGTCAAAAACTTTTAAAGGCTTTGATTAAACTGAAATTTAAAGTTTTTCGCCGAGAGAATATAGTAAAATTTTTATTTATTGTGTTTAATCAACTATAATTTCTAAACGAATAAAAATATTGACACGCGGTTTACAGCAATTTATAGAAAAAAGTTTCAAGAATCTAATTTTTAAAAGAAAGAATCAATATCTGTATATACTTTTTTTATCAATTTCAGTTAGTTTTAATGCTAACTCATCATTTTTCTCATCAATTCATAAAAAATGTCTAAAACGTAAAGTTGCATGCTGTGATGGAATTATTTAATTTAGAAACAAAACCCCGAAACGTCATTTGAGGACATATTTTTCGGAGAAAAAATGGCTGTAACTTTTGAGTTTCTAGAGATACCATTCACGTTTTTTTGCGCCTAAAAGTATACACCTTTAGTATTCTTTCAAGTTAGATAACTTGAAAATCGAAGCGGATATATTATAGTAAATGAATTTTAAAGTTTAGGCTCATTTTTTGATAATTTGACCTTATAAATCACCTTGAGTAGTTGTTGTCCGTGGTCCAAATACAGTACGATATGTTACAATCACGCTTGTGCGTCTCCATATATTTGGCGTGTAACAGCTGTGGTGCAATGCCTATGTTTTGTCTGTCTACATGGATTACTTGTAAAAAAGTACTTGACTTAGGAGTGTTTTTGGTTATTTTGTCGCATAAAAATGGGTAAAAAGCGTTTTGTGCTCAATTTCAAAAGTGGTCATGCATCTAATAAAGAGGAAATAACAATATTTAGTGCGCTAAAGCAAAAGTCTACTAATTAACACCGAGCACTAATCTGCTAACTAAAATGCGAAGACGCAAAGTGACCTTTAGCAGAGACTGACCAATTACCGATAAACGCTATGACTTCTGAACTGTAGATGAAAACCAAAAAATATTGAATACATAAGATGCATAGGAAAACTTATAGGCCCAAAAAATATAAATTTCATTTCACGAATGTCTAATAACCGAATATGCATGTACAAACAAGGAAACACAGCAACTCAATCACAAGAAGCAGATCAACACGATACAGCTCAACTAGTAGAAACACTACCGAAGAACAACAGCCAAGGAAGAAAAATTCAAAGAGCCAAAGCAGAAATGATAACCCTAGTTCTAGCCAAGGATTACCCACGGATATACTTTTAGCTCCAATTAAACACCAAATTGACGACTGTGCAAATAAATACCCTCTAAGCTTCACCATGTTGACAAACTTAATGGTAAATATTAAAGGAATCGCTGGAACCAATGCACAGATCATCATACCAAAAGAATATACAGGGGATTTGATAAGTTTCAATGAAATGTTATACTCACTTTACCCGCATCTACAACATCGTTCAACCAAAAACAGATTCACACGACTCTAAGGCAAAATAGACGAGTACACAGAAGAACAAAAAACAAATTGAGTTATCAAACTCACAACAAACTATAAATGAAATACAACCTACAACAGATAATGAAAATAATAACATGGAACAGTAACAGCATTACAGCCCATTTTGAAGAACCAGGCATATTCTACATACAAGAACTTAACTTAACGGGATATCGTAAAGACAGAGAAGAAAAGCTACAAAAGATAACAAAAAAGCTCTATACAACTTTTAAAAAAAATTAGTTCTATAGATAACCATATCACCCTTAAAAAGTCAAGAGAAACGGCCAAAAGGGCTATCAACACCA
The DNA here is from genome assembly GCA_947534325.1 of Agonum fuliginosum. Classification (NCBI taxonomy): domain Eukaryota; kingdom Metazoa; phylum Arthropoda; class Insecta; order Coleoptera; family Carabidae; genus Agonum; species Agonum fuliginosum. The sequence continues at coordinate 15,318,812 of OX384044.1, forward strand.
GCAAAAAAAATCCTGGAAAATTTTCGTATCATCCTTAACATCTGAAACCCCTACAACAACAATTTGGAACAAAATTAGTAAAATTAAAAATAACACGTATATCCACCTCACAAAAGCACTAAAAATAAATAATGATATTTTAACAACGCCAAAAGAAATAGCAAATATAACGGGTTGGCCATATTCGACGAAAATATTTTTTTTTAAATCATGAAAAAAAACACATTTTTTGCTGGTTATGTTAAAAACCATTTAATTGGATTGAAGGAAATTTGTTTACATCACTTTTTGAATATGATATCTCGTAAATGGCCACCTTGAGCGTCTACGGCGTTTTAAGCCCGTTTTGCAGCATTTTCTATGGTTTCATTTCGGCCAAAATGACGGCTATTTCCTGGCGAATGTTGTTCTTCAGCTCTTCTAGGGATCGTGGCTTATTGATATAAACCTTTGATTTAAAATAGCCGCACAGAAAAAAGTATGGAGGCGTTAAATGTGGTGAACGCGGCGGCCAGTCAAAATCAGCATTTTTCGACATCAAACGGTTTGGGCACAATGTCTTTAATAAATCCATTGTAGCTCCAGCAGTGTACGGTGGGGCGCCGTCTTGTTGAAACCAGAAGTCATACATACCATTATCACGCACAATTGGCATCAAAAAATCGGTTATCATTGTCCGATAACGCACCTGATTGACGGTATCTGTTCGGCCATCATCATCTTCGAAAAAGTACGGCAAATACCGCACCAAACAGTAACTTTTTGGTCGTAGAGAGGCTCCTCATGAATAATTTGAGGGTTTTCGTTGGCGTAGAAACAGCAATTTTGTTTGTTTACGGCTCCGTTCAACGTGAAATGCGCTTCGTCGCTCATGATCGACGTGGCTTATCAGCAGGCATCAGTTTTTGTGTCAATTGAATTTTATACGGGAACAAATGCAAATCGACACGTAAAATGCGCCGTAAAGTGGATCGTTTTATGCCCAACTGCTGAGAACGACGTTTTTGAGATGTTGTTGGAGACCTGCTAATACTGGCCTGTACGGTGTACGAGTGCGATATTATCATCTTATCGCCTTGGTCGCTTTTTATTTGGACGATACAATATGGTTGCAGAAGGCGCACTTTTCACTTTATTAATTTTCCTCCATGCACGTTGCGTTTTCACAATTGACTTGTTTTGTTGAATGTAAATTTCAACAATCTTAGAGCGTTCACGTGACATGTACTGTTCCATGACGAAAATCTCCTTAGACTGACGCTTCAACCACGGTAAGTATGTCATTAATCGATCTATTATTTCTATCAAAAGTTACAATGTTAACCCGATCTTTTCGTCGAATTTGAAATACGCAGTACTGGCAAATTCCTTCCAAGAAAACTCTAGCAATGGTGAACTAGATGCACAATTTATGCAAATAAAAATTCGCCTTGAAACAAACGAAATAAGTATAAATGTTGACTTGAGAAATCCTATTAACACAAAACTCACTATGGAAGAACTCATGACTGCAATCTCTAGTATGAAAAACAACAGCGCCCCAGGTCCATATAAAATCACATTTAAAATGATCAAACATTTACCGGATGAGTCCCTAAACCAGTTTATCTGGCAAAATCGATGCTTCCCAGAACAATGGAACAATTCCATTAGCATCCCAATCCTCAATCCCCACAAAAATAAACTAGATCCAAACTCATACATATCAATTACCCTCTCTAACACTTTATGTAAAGTATTTGAAAAGATTATCAAGCAACGGTTGGTATGGTTTCTTGAATCAAACAACATAATTACAAACGAACAATGTAGCTTTCTTTAGACATATACGCTCAACAACAGATCACCTCCTGAAAATAACAAAAGAGGCCCCAAGTGAGTTCAAAGATAAACAACAAATGATTGCAATTTTCTTTGATCTTGCAAAAGCATACGAAACAGCGTGAAGATACAATATTATTAAGGCGCTACACTTGTGCCAAAAATATAGTGAAAAAGGGACCGTGCTATATTACAAACTGAGCTCTTATTAGTACACCTACACTGTTCATATTTTATATATAAATTATATGATCGTGGTCGATATATAATTAAAAAAATCTTTTATTTTAACAGACGTGTTTTATTAGTTATACCTTTGAGTTTACACAGAAGAATCATGATATTTCATTGTCTTACTCATATTTATAGCAAAGTTTATCTTAAAGGACTCTTGTTACAGCGTGAGACTCTGTTAGAGAGTTCCTTGCTATTTGTTATGTCATCATCTAGTAAGGATACATAATACGTCCCCTCGTAGATGATGGCTAAGAAATAGGGGATGGAGAAGAAACTTGATGTTCTGTATTATTAGTTGAAATAGGTAATTGAATAGTTATTGTTTCATCAGATGTCTTTTCCTTACATATTTTTATCTTATATTTAATTATTATTTAATTGAACTTAATTCTACAGATTCCTTATTGTTATTGGGTTTTTTATTTATTTTACAACAGGTGAAAAACTTAGTTCTAAACTTATATAATAGGACAAGACATATTACTAAGAATAACAAACTATAAATAATATAGAAATGATGATTGTTATTATTTTGTGAGGTCATTTCACTTATTTGTGACACCTCTTTGATTGTTATATTGATTTTGTTTATTTCATCTAAATTTGGTGCCTTTATTTCTTGAAATGTTTTATTAAAATTGAAAGTTTCGAATATTATTTCTTTATACGTTTCTTGAATTGTGTCAAACTTAAAATTGTTTATTACGCAGTTATTAATTAGTTTAAATTTGAATATACCTTTTAATTTTTTATTAAGTGTATTACTTTCACAATTAATTTGAATTTGTTGTTCCTTGGGACTTATTATAATTAATTCATTTGTGTTTTGAATTTTCTCAAAAGTATTTTCTATTTCTAAAGTATGATATTTACAATCATCATTCGTTTGAAATCTTAACATATTAGTGATACATTTATTTATAATTATATATTCGGTTTTGCAATAATATATTTTATTAACGAATTATTTATCTTAAAATTATCATTATTATTTGTAAAGTACATGGTTTGTTTTTCGTTTAGTTGTAAAATTTGGTTGTGTTTCATAAAAGGTAGTGGAGTAAATTGATATAAATCATAAGTTTGCGACGAAAAGATTGGGATGTTAATAAGGAAGTGTATTTGTTCATTGTCGTGTCGACAGTAAGTTTCTATAATTTCATTTAGTTGCCAAATGTCTTTGTTTTGTGTTATTTTTCTAATATTGTACGGGTCAATAATACTTGTGTGTAATTTTCTTAGGCTACAGAAAGTGAGACTAATTTCAATTTGTTTAGTTAGATCACTTAGGTTCTGAATTATGAATATTAATTTCTGAAAACTATTTTCTACATGGATTTTTCCTATCCAATCAAGATTATCTTTTAAAATCACTTGCATATTTACTATTTGTCTTTTCAACTCATTTTCGTTACTTTTGATATTTTCAATTTGGTTATTAAATTTATCAATCATTTCTCTGCTAATTTTTAAATTTGGATTAGTTTGATCCTGTAATGATTTTTCATTATTTTGAATTTGTTCGAGAATTTTATCATAACGTTCTCCATCTGAAGTATCTAAATTTCCTGAGATTGATTTAATGATGGTTCCTATTCCGTTAATTAAGCCGCGTTTTGAAATTCTATAAAATATTTTATAAATTTGGTTTTCTAGATCGTTAAAATTATATTTAAGAATATAATTATAATTAATATAATCTTGAAACATTTCTTTTTCTTTCGAATTATTAGTTTGCAAGAGAAGAGTGTCTTTTAGTTTTGTTATTTTAATAAATTCGTCATGTAATGGGGTAATGTTATAATTAAAGTAAATTATTTTGTCGGTAGTTTTTATTTGTGTTTTCCCTAATTTTGTCAAGTGAAATCCATTGTCATTTGAAATGTCTTGGAGAAATTGACCTTGGGATAGGACTATTAATCTGCAACAAATCATGTTTTTAATTTGTCAATTTTTACTTTTCTTTTATGAACTTTTCCTTTTACTTCAATAGTATGGTTTTTATCATTGTAGTTATCAATTTTTACCTTTTCGAATAGTGGTTTTTTGAATTTTGTTATCAATCTAGGATTTTGTTTGAGAAATGCATGAGTGGCGTTTTAAAATTTTGTATGGGTAGTATTTGGTTTAAAGCGTTTTAATTTTTCGTTGACAATTTTATTTCGTAATTTGTCATGTTCATTTTGCTTATTTTTCAAAAATGTTTCTATCTGTTGTTCGTCTGTTGAGGTAATTCTTGGTCGCATGTGTGAGTAATCTCTACCGTATAGTATTTCATTTGGTGTTAGTTTCGTGGTAGAATGTATACTGTCATTGTACGCAAATATAGTTATTGTCAAGATTTCATCTAAATTTTTATTTGGATATTTTTGAAATAATATTCGCAAATGTTCTATAAGGGTAGATTGTAGTCTTTCTATTGCGTTTGACTTTGGATTACCGACAGATGTAATATGTAAATTTATTTGATTATTATGGCAAAATGTTTTGAACGCTAAATTATCAAATTCCTTTCCTGAGTCACAAATGATTGTTTGTGGTTGTAATCTCTCTCTAATAAAATTTGAAACTATATTAATCACGTTATTACTGGTTGGAGGGCAGGAGAAGAGGCGACGATACGAAATATTATGACATGGGATCCCGGGAGGAGAAGAAGAAGAGGAAGACCAAGGTCAACATGGGCAAATGAAGTGAAGGAAGACCTGAAAAACGCTGGAGTTACCAGCTGGAAAGAAAAAGCAGGTAACAGAGAGCTGTGGAGGAACATAAGCAGCAAGAAATATTAAGAAGAAAGAAGAGCTGATCCCCCCGTAAATAGGATCTAGAGAGCTTCCCTAGAAGCGGCGCTGCCCCCCAGGGGGCGTTTTGAGCCACCATATATATATATATATATATATATATATATATATATATATATATATATATATATGGCAAAATGTTTTGAACGCTAAATTATCAAATTCCTTTCCTGAGTCACAAATGATTGTTTGTGGTTGTAATCTTTCTCTAATAAAATTTGAAACTATATTAATCACGTTATTACTGGTTTTATTTTTACTTCCTTGTACGGAGTAATAAGGAAGTATTGTTGTAACCGCGAAAAATTTCGGTTTTCAGATTTTTTTTTTGATGGTAACCAACCTACAGAATTAACTTCCAATTACAGGGTGGTAGATGTTATTATAGTGAAATCCAACCACTCGGACCCAGTGGTATTATTGTCGGTTATGCTGGGAATCGAACTGGGGACCGCTAGCATGCTAGGCGGACCCTCTACCGCTGAGCTAACCACTGGCCGTAAATTTGGATGGAAATATCCGTTTTGACCTTTTCTGAATCCATTATGACTAGTTTCGTCGTGACGTCTGTACGTACGTGCGTACGTACGTACGGACGTATGTGTGTCGCATAACTCAAATACGGTTAGACGTAGAAAGTTGAAATTTTGTATTTAGGACTGTTATAGCATCTAGTTGTGCACCTCCTATTTTTGGTTTCAATCTATAAACCGGAAGTAGTACTTTTTAAAAATATTTTGATAAATAATTAATTTTAGACAATTTTTTTTATTTTAAATGAAAGATTATGTGATTATTATCTACAATCGGTATTTTATAAATTTTTCTGTATCTTCTATCATTTAAGAATAATTAAAGTATATACTTATAATTTAGTATTTCTGTATCTTGTAGTCCATGATCGATTAACATTTGTTACTACGTAAAATTTAAATGATTATGACAGTGACAGTAGCAGTGACAATAGTAAAATATCGTTTATATCTTCTTCTGCAGTTTAAATAAAATGACTAAAATATATTTGTGAGTATACTAGTATAATAAGTTAAAAGAATTTTTTATATTATTCTACATTTTAGTTATTAAGAAAAGTATGAACAAACAAGGCGTACAAGGAAGTCATGTGGTGTCCACGTCAGATTTTTTATAAAATATATTTGAGCATATTTTGAAAATTGATCAAATATTGTTAAATAATATTTTGAGTCAAGGGTTAATAAATCTAAATTTATAATTTCAAAGGGTCGTTGAGGGGTTGGTGTAAGATGGTCTTCTAATTTCGGGGGTTGTCTGTCATATTTACATTTTTTTACAAATTTCACATTTGTTTATGAATGTCGTTATAGTTTCTAACATTTTTGGCCAATAATATTTTGTTTTTAGTTTATTATAAGTTTCTAATATGCCGCGGTGGTTAGTCTTGCCGTGGTGGTAATTGAATATTGTTTCGTCTTGTTCATTCTCGTTTTCTATGTCTTCAACTTGTTGATTAACTCTTATTAAATTTATTGTTCCAAATTCAAACTTTTCTTGTATTATTTTATTTAAGATATTAGCAATTTCGTCTGTGCAGATACAATAATATCGTATTTTAGGTACTATATAATTTTGAATAAATTCAAACATTTGTGTTTCTTTATTTTCTGGCTCTAATGAAAGTATCATTCTTAATTTTTTACGATCAAATAGTCTTTTTATTTCTACATTGTTTTCTTCGTCTTCTTGAATTATTATTTGATTGTCAGCTACATTAATTCGATTCTCTAAAAATTTTAAACCATTTATAGGTGCTTCTGGCGAGGAATGAACAGTATTGTTTGTGGAATTTTCTAACCATCTTTCTATATCTTCCGCGTTATTTAATAAACTCTCTACTGAATCATTTGAATGATTTTTAAGAAAATTATCGATTTCCTGTGCATTTGCGAAGTTTTGTGGAAGTTCGTAAATATTAATTTGAATATTTGTGTCTTTAAAAATATTATTTAATAATTGAAGTAATTTCGATTTTTCTAAATTATCTAGGCCGCATGATAGATATGGCATATTAATTTCGAATAAGTCGTTTTTGATTAAGTAATCTCTCAAGGTAATAAGGCAAAGTTTTAGTTGTTTTAAATTGACATCTTCTTTATAGGTGTCTTTTGTATACAAATGTATGATTACTTTGTTTTCAAAATTTTGAATTATCATGTTTTGATTTTTATAATTATTCTCGCAGTATTTTTTACTTGTAAATTGTTCATCTATTTGTAAGGCTAATCCTTTACCAAAGCGATTATCTTTAGAAACGCAATGACAAAATATATCTGTTTCGGTTACATCTCCAATTACATAATTAATTTTGAAAGGTTCTCTTATTCGTGATAAGTAATCAGCAATTTTGTTTGTTTTGCCGGGTAAATACTCTACTTCAAAACTGTATTCGTTAAGCTCAATTTTTTCATTGGCAAAATCTATTTTACATTTCAAATCTTTTAGTATGTTTATACCAAATAATAAATCGCAATCTTTATTGAATGTATGGATAAAAAATTTATGGGGTTGGTCAAAGATTTTTAAGGTTACGGAATTTTTACAATGTACTTTTGAATTTGCTGTTTTAAACGTTAAATTCTCACTTACGATTTTTGATTTATATAATTTTGCAGTATTTTCACTTATAAGGTTTACATTTGATCCTGAATCTATTAATACTTCGTAATTTGATAACTTAATGACAGGAATTTTGTTAGTAATGGACGTCATAACTATGTTTCTTGGTCTGGCGGCTCTATGGACTCTAAAAAATGATTTTTGTTTGAATCATCGTTTTCAAAATCTGGATTTTCATCAAGGTTTAGGTTTTCCTGAGGAGATGTTTCGAAATTTTCAGGTTCCTATTCAACATTTTGTTGTAAATAATTTTGTTTTATTGTTTGTGTACTCATTGGGATTGTACTTTTTGTTATTCCCGACATAGGTTGTGGTTTAAATTGTTGTCTAGTTCTGACAGCTTTGTAGGCGTTTTGCTTGGATGCGAAAGCGGTGTTTGGTTTGTTAGAGTTTTGCTGAATATTTATAGGTGTTGAGGGAAATTGTTGTGCAGGGAATTTTTGTGGAGGTATATGAAATAATTTTTGTGATTGTTGAGGGATATCTGATCTTAACAATGGACTTTTAGAAGTTTGGAGTGCATAGTTATAATCATTTGTTAATAGATTTTCACACATTTCTAATGTAGTAGGATTGTTGTTAATAAAAGATCCTCTTACGTGAGTAGGTAGTAATGTAATGAAATGTCTTACGACTAATTCTTGTATTTCATTTATTAATATAGTTTTCTGAGCGGTATAATATTTTAATAAATGAACTTTTGATTTGTACTTTGCAAAATCATTTTTGAATTGTATTAAAGTTTCGTGAATTTTATTCGTGTTTTTAACATTTAATATTTTTAATCAAATGGTTTCTTTAGTAAGTTTGTATTCAAAATTTTCTGATAAATATTTATTTAAATCAGACCAATTTTTGAAAGTGTTCTCATTGATTAGATTTATAGCTTTGTCTGTTAATTTACACAAAACTAGTGAGAACGCGTATTTCTTTTGCAACTCGTCAAGAGTTGTTGAATTTAAAATTTCGTTGAATAGATCTACTTGAATTATGAAATTTGGTAATCTATTTGCATCACCATTATATTCAGGAATGACACTAGCAAGATTTTTGATCTCTGCATAAGTAGCGCTCATTTTGGTTTCTGAATTATTTGTTGTATTCGTATTAGGAATCTGGGGAATATTTAACCTACTTGGGGTTAAAGTAATATTCCTTACTAAAGTACTTATGTAATCAAGTGCTTCACTTGTATCAGATGACTGTGATTCGTTATCTGACATGAATTTGTTTATTGGAAAGAAACAACAATGAGACTTACAGGTTTATTGTGAGTATCTGTATTGTTGACATCTCAATTGTTGCGAGGGGCTGATGACGTTCAGTTGACGGATATCTTCTACTGTGAACTGCTTGGCTTGGTAAACTGCTGGGTCTAGTGGACTGCTGGGCCTGGTGAACTCGATGGGTCGTACGAATAGACCTCTGGTGCAACCACTGTTTAGGTTGATTGTTGATAAAAGCGAAGGCTTATTGGTATAGCTTTGCTTTTACGAAGGCTTCTTGCGTGTTAGGCTTTGAGTTTCTTCACGGTGTTGATTATTGGTTCGATCACACGTAGCAACAATTGAAATTGTTGAATAAAGCACTGTACAGATTTACGGCGAATTTTTCGAGCACACTGACTTCTTTATTTGTGATCCTAGCAGACTGCGCCAATTATATGATCATGGTCGATATATAATAAAAAAAATCTTTTATTTTAACAGACGTGTTTTATTAGTTATACCTTTGAGTTAATACAGAAGAATCATGATATTTCATTGTCTTACTCATATTTATAGCAAAGTTTATCTTAAAGGACTCTTGTTACAGCGTGAGACTCTGTTAGAGAGTTCCTTGCTATTTGTTATGTCATCATCTAGTAAGGATACATAATATATACATAGTTAAGACATGACTTTAGAGTGCTAAGAAATTATATTTTTAAAATACTTAATGGTATTTTAGTAATAAATTAGTAAAAATAGTCAATTTGACCGATTTTTTACTATTTTTTTTTCGTCAGATGTGTAATTTTTTTGAAAAAAATATTTTCTTAGCACTCTCACGAACAATGCAAGGAATCGACTATTTAAAACAAAATTAATAAATATGCAATAATAAAACCATCATTTGTAATATTAAAATACATAAATTAATTCTTATTTTCTCTAATTGTTGTCGCAACAATGTATTGTATGAATTTTTCAATAAAATAATGCTTCGTAATTACTTATGGTAAATTTCAGATTTTTATTTTGAGCAATGTAGCCAGAATCTTGAATTCTGATTCTGTTGAAGCAATATTGCGTTCAACAAGTGTAGAGCCCTAAAACTCTACAAGAACATAAAGTAGGACACATGCTGATTTCATTAAAAATTACCTAAACACACGTAAATTCAGAGTTAAATTAAATAACACCTTCTCAGATTATAAAATACTATAGAATGAACTATCCCAGGGATCAATAAAATCAGTGTTACCTTGTTATTGCATTCAATAAAGAAAGTAACAAAATGCATCACACCACCTGTCCGATCCTTACTCTTTGCTGACAACCTTGCGGATTTTTTAAAAATTCCTTTATATTAACTTCATCGTCTTGTCGTCGTGCTTGCTTGCGTACGGCAAAAAAACAAAAGTAAAAAATGATCCACTTCCCGGTATCCTATCGAGCTGAAATTTTGCAAATAGACTTTTGTAACCTAACAATACACTTTGGCAAAATTTCAAATTCTCCGCCGTCTTGAAACGAAATGGCGGCTAACTATCTCAAAATGTACTGCACCGATTGCGGTCAAATTTAGTACAGTAATAGCCAAGGATTAAAATGTCAATGGCGGACAGATATCTCAAAATGTACTGTAACTATTGCGTTCAAATTTGGTACAGTAATAGCTAAGAATCTATATTGACCCATAGATATATTAAAATGTTAGTCCGCCATCTTGAAACAAAATGGCAGCTAGCTATCTCAAAATGTACTGCACCCATCTGGTTCAAAAACAAAAGTTTAAATAAATATCGATCGATTCTCTTATATAAAGGATTTATAGTGAAAAACTTTGTTTTTACGGGTTCAATTTTTTTTTTTGTAAAATGTATGTAAAATAAACATGTACAGTAGAGTCGCCGAAACAGCCGAGCTACGTCATAAAAAATGTAACTAAATTATGTTGATTTAAAGCCAATATAATTTAATATAATGATAATATAACACGTGGGCACATTTATAAAACTTATAATTTTTGTGTAATATTGTTTTCGTTTCGATTAAGTATTTATAATATGTAATAATGTTCTTCACAAAATGATGACGTACCTCGGCTGTTTCGGCGATTCTCCTGTACTTTTATAATATCATAATGCATCAGAACAATATTTTTATGTTTATTAGGTACGAAAAACATGAAATATAAATGTTTTACGCATCTATGTATTGCCATTGAACGGCCCATTACCTCCTAAATACTACAGGTCTGGCGCGCGGATGGCGTCACATAATGGGGCAGAGCACAGCAGTTGCATAGCGTTAAACTCTGTATAGGAGTCGCGATCTTTAGTGTTTAAAATGAGTATTACACTTGAAATGGGATCTAAACTGGACTAAAACTCATTATTACTCTAAATTCCCAATGAAATGTTTTATTTAACTTAAATACTACAAATAATAGTATCTTGAAAATAATAAATAACGAAATATTCCTACAATTTACTCACCTTAAACATAAAAATATACGGAAACAAGTGATTTTCATAACAAGACATAAGTACATACCGTCTGCTTTTTTAACCTATGTGAAATACGAGTACAAAGTAAAAAATAATAATTTTTTCAAAATCGGCATGAAAATCGTCATTTCCAGACTAATTTGCGGCATGAAAGTAAGATTTTCATGACTAGGCATGAAAATTTTATTTTCATGCCTAGTCATTTTTACTTTCAACTTTGTTTACTTGTCATGACAACTTTTTCTAAAATTTGTGACAGCTCTGATGATTTGTCACAGCTCTGATGATTTATGCAAACCTAATTTTTTTTATAATTTGAAGCTTAATTGCCGATTTAAAAAAATAGAATACATCACGCGTCATAAAAATGTATTTGCTTGACTCGGAGGCTTTGAAGAAATGCTCGGACGCTGCGCATCCTCGCATTCTTCAAACGCCTCCTCGTCTGCAATGAAACATTTTCATGACTTGTAATGTAATATACTATTTCTTCTAAGTTTTAGATTTTAGATGTTGAACAGAAAATGTTCAAAATTAAAAACTGCACCCAACGAGCCTTTCTTATTGATACAAAATGTTCTTGTCACGTAATATATGTAAATTAAATTTTCCATGTTTTCTTCAGACAGATTTATCATCACGTATGTAAGTTAAATATCTTTATTTAACAAACTTGATGAAAAAAGCAAGTTTTATTTATTTTTAAGTACAAGTTTTTTTTATAAAAGAATTAATATTGTATTATTTATTTATTTATTTGTACATTTCTGTTGACACTGTGTAGTGTATAGAAAATAGTCGAAAAAAGTACAGGTACATAGTTTACATAATAAGTTATCACGCACACAAAACATGTTAAAAATTAATCATCAAAATAATCATTGATATTATAGTAACATTTATTTAATAAATACATTTTTAATTTATTTTTGAAACCAGCAGGAGTATGACTAGACTTAATATTATCTGGCAGTTTATTATAAATTTTTAAACCAATTCTATGAGGAGAGTTTTTAACGACGTTGAGTTTTGAAATTGACACTTTAAAATCATTTTTACTTCTGGTGTTGTGCTTATGTACATCACAATTCAAATAAAATTTTCCTTTGTTTGCAAAAATATAGCAAGCCGTTTCCAGGATATATAGACCTGTAATTGTTTGTATATTTAATTTAATAAATATTTCTTTACAAGATGTGCGACTAGGGACACCTGCTATATATCTAACAATACGTTTTTGTATTCAGATGCTGAAGCTGAAGAGCCCCAGAAACATATCCCATATATCTTATTCGCGATTCGACACATCCATGGTAAAACGTAATAAGTTGGCGCGGATTTAATATATTGGTTAAATGTCGTATTTGGTAGCATGCAATATGTACTTACTTACTTAATCCTAAAGCCTATCTACCTTTTCAGGTGTTAGGCTGTAACTGCAATATGTAACTGGTTTATAAGTTTATCACAATGCGATTTCCATAACATGGTGTCTTCCAAACTTAAACCCAAGAATTCAGTTTTATTTGAATTTTGAATAGTTTTGTTGCCAATGTGGACATTTAAATCTAAATAATTTATATTTTGATAATTATGAAATCGAAGAACTTTAGTTTTCTCTTCATTTAGATATAAACTGTTTTCACTAAACCAGTTAGCAAGTCGTTGCATGATAACATTACATTTAAACTGCAATGCCACGCCTTCCTTATCCGCGACTATCAAGGATGTGTCGTCCGCGAACATGACTGGGGTGCAGTTTTCGCTCAAACCCTCATGTAAGTCCGAGGTGTAAATTAGGAATAAGATAGGAGAGAGGCAGGTAGAAGAGTATTGTTCCGGAAACTTTGATTCTAGTTTCAGGACAACTACTTCTGGAAAAGTGACTTTGAGAAAATTGTGTACATCTTCTTTACTTGTAGGCGGATCTAATCTATATACATGAAGGAATGCATATTTTGGGACCGCTTTCAGAAGATTTTTATCGTTTTGGTCCGGAGATTTTTACCTACTATCGGTAAATTAGATGCTCGTGGTTTACTAGATTTCTCAGCGTAGGTTGACTTAGCTTGGTTTTTATTTTTTGATTCTTCAACGTTTGTTGATATGTCATTTTTATTCCGAGTTGTTACTACTTTTGTAGCTTTGTTTACAACTGCGCCATTTTGCACACTTTTGTTCTTGTCATTAATTAATTCTACTTCGGAGCCATCGGTTAACTTGACACTTAGTTTTGACTCGATCAGTAAGTCGGTATTGTTTTTCTTATTTGTTATTATATGTTGTTTATTTTTATGTTTAGATGGCGGTGGTAGTGGTGTAGCGAGTGAATTAGAGATAAGTTTATTTAAAATATTTACTTGTTCTCTAAGAATATTTATAGTATCTTTTTGGTTATTTATTAGACAGTCTTTTTGCTTTTCTAGTTTTTTTAAATAGTAAATTTCTTTGTCAGTTTCCGCCACACTGTTTTCTTTAAATTCACTGACACTTGAAAAGGACATGTCTAGGTCATTTTCACTATCTACTTGATTTTCATTTTCGCAACAATTGATAGTATTATCACTACTAATAGTCAATTTTAATATATTTACACAACTTGCGTGTGATATTATTCCGCACTTTATACACTTGTGGCCACTTATTGCCGTTCTGTGGCACCTTTTACAAAAATTTTGATCGCTTTTGTCAGTAACGTGTTTAGTGTCCGCCATATTTCATGAAACTTTTCAAGACAAAAGGATCGATAGGCCATGCTTTCGCAGTCTCTGTGCGTACTGAACACCGAGATCAAGCCAGCATTTGCTCTACGCGAGGTTTCTGTCCTCGCTGAGCTGGCCTTAGGACACCTGCGTTATTCTTTGACAGATGTACCGCTCCAGTCAAACTCCCAGCCTGGCAGTGTCCTCGAATCGGATCACACCGGGGTATATAGCGATAAATTCACAAAAGTAACCCGGAACAAAACTAACAAACAACAAAAACCCCACAAGTGGAATCAATGCCGAATGTGTAGAAATGAACAGAGAAAACTAAAGTTTCATTATCACCCACAAATGTTTGAATCAAGAACAACGTAAACATTAGATACCAAAGTATACTAAAGTACGAGGTTCCGCTTTACCGAGTAAGTAAAGAAACGATGAAAGTAGTGGTATATCACCGGCGATATATCCGAAAACATATCTCCCGCTTATGCTACACCTCTCATGTCTCCTTACAGTGCCAGACTAGAGTCAAGTTCAACAGGGTCTTCTTTTCCCGCTAATTTTTCCAAGCCCGTTCCCTTTGCAGTGGTTTCGCTAGATAGTAGATAGGGACATTGTTTGTTTTTAGTCTCCTCATGCTCTCGCATATTGAAGACTTTTCTTTTTCCTACTTTTGTTTTATTTTTCTGTTTTAATTGATTTTGTTTTTGTTTTTTTTCTTCTATATATTGTGTTATATTTTAGGCCTCTTTGCACCACTTAGGTAGTGGAGTTCCCGTCCCTGCCGCGAGGAGGCGAGCCTGCTACTACTAGCGGTGTGCTATTTGTTTCAATTTCTAGTCTTTTTTCCTTTAGTTCTTTAAGTATGTTGGTGAATTTTTCTGCTTTTTCTTTATTTTTTATGTATTTGTTTGCATTCTCTATTTTTAAATTGTATTTTGTTCTGATATCTATTGTGTTTGTACATTCGAAAATTATGTGTAATGCATCCTCTGGTTCTCCGCAAGTGCACTCTGGTGTTTCAGCTAATTTTAGTTTGTAGAGTGTTTTTTTGAAATTTCCGTGTGTTGTTAGGTATTGGGTGAGTGTAGTGTTTATTTCTATTTTTCTTTGTTCGTATCTTGCAGCTATATTTGGTATGAAGATGTATGTTGTTTTTTGTCTTTCTTCATTTTCTTGATCCCATCTTTCTTGCCATTCTGTTAGCATTTCCTTTGTAATTAGCCTTTTTAGTTCTTTTTTTCGTGTTCCTTCTCCCGGTCTCCACTGGAAGTTTTTATACTCTGTCTCTATTCCTTTTCTTATTTTGTATAATATAAATCTTTTATTTATTTCCAGGTCAATTGGGAGTTTTCCAGAGACAACCTGTAGTGATGTTGTCGGGATAGTTCTGTATGCTCTAGTTATAATTATCAGTGCTTTTCTTTGTATACTTATAATTTTTCTATGTATATGAGTGTGCTTTAATCTGTGTGCCCAGACACTGCAGGCGTAAAGGACCATTGGGATGTATGCTGCTTGATATATTATATTTAACGCTCTGTGTCCTATTCCCCATTCTTTTCTGGCTATTCTTGCTAAACTGTGTATTAAAGTCGTGGATTTGTCTTTTATGTAATTTATGTGGTCTGTAAAGGTGAGTCCTTCATCTAGTATTACTCCCAAGTATTTGAATTTTTTGACATAAGGTATGTTTAAATTATTTATTTTTATGATGGGTTTTTTTGCAAGTTTCCCCTTGAGAAGAGTTAGTGTGGATTTGTTCGGTGCGAAATTTAGTTTGTTTAAGTGTGCCCATTTTTCCAGGTCTGATGTTATTTCTTTTCCTTTAACCTCTATATTTCTCCTGCTGTCTCCTTCTATTTGTATAATGACGTCGTCTGCGTATCCTATTGTTTTTACTGTTTCTTGCGTGGTTTTTTCTAGCATTGGTGTCATGATGATGTTCCAAATTAATGGGCCTAGTACAGAGCCTTGAGGGCATCCTTTAGTTAGTGTTTTGGTCTTTTTAATATTTTCCACTTTTATGTTCGCCTTTCTCTGTGTGAAGTAATTTTTAATTATGTTGTAGTTGTAGTTGTCAAATTTCATTTTTTTCATCTGGTCTAGTACCATAGGCCACCAGACATTGTCGAAAGCACCACTAATGTCTAGTGCTACCGATGCAACATATTTGTTTTTTGAGGTTCTTACTACTTCCACGACTTTGTTTATTGCATCCTCGGTTGTTTTGCTTTTCATGAAACCATATTGATGTTCTGCATTTAGTTCGTTTTCTTCCATGTGGAGTCTCAGTCGTTTTTCAATTAGTCTTTCTAGAATTTTCCCGAATACCGGTAGTAAACTGATTGGCTTGTATGATTTAGGATTGGTTTTGTCGACTTTAATGTTTTTTTGTATAATTTTAACATCGCACTCTTTCCAGATGGTCGGGAATGTTCCATTTTTATAGCATGTGTTAAATAGGCTTAGGAAAAATTCTGGGCATTGTTTAATGATTTTTTTGCAGATTTTTGGTTCTAGTAGGTCTGGTCCTGGAGACTTTTTATCTGGTGTCTTTTCCGTTGCTGTTATTAATTCGTCCATAGTAAAAGGTATATATATATATATATATATATATATATATATATATATATATATATATATATATGCTTTGGCTTGTTGTATCTTCCGTTTCCTCAATTTCTTTTCTAATTTTTTTGTGTTCTTCTGTTTCCGTTTCCTGTTTATCTTCTGGTATAATAATTTTTGTTATTTCTTCCACCGTTTCTTCCATGTTCTTTGTGTATTCTCCATTTTCTTTTTTAATATTGCTTGTGCTGGTTTCAATTTTTAATTTGTCCAGTGTCAGTTTATACACTCTGCTCCACGGGTGTGTTGAGCCTTTTTCCGTTACGAATTTCTGCCAAGTCTCTATTTTTGTATTTTCAATTTGTTTATAATAAATATTTCTTGCATGTTTCATGTTTTGTTTCTCCTTTTCTTTATCTTCTGGATTTTTTGAATTCATGTATTTTTTCAGGCTGTCCCTATATTTTTTTCTTAGCTCTTTTATTTCTGTCGTCCACCAGGGTACCTTTTTATTTGATGTTTTTATTTTCTTTTTAAATTGGTTGTTTAATATTTCTTGTATAGTTACTTATTTCTTCAATCGTTTTATTTAAGTTTGTGTTGTCTATTTTTATGTTATTCAGTTTACTATCTACCTCTTCAAGGAAAAAATCCCAGTCTGCGTTTTTAAGAGAGTATCTTGCTGTTTCTTGTAGTGTTTTTGGTTTTTTGATTCCTATCTCATATACTATAGCCCTGTGATCCCCAGTTGTTTTGATTTGTACTTGCCAGTTTATTACTTTTGATATTAGATTACCTGTTGTAACGGTTCCATCTATATTAGAAGAGCAGTTTGTGGTGTAGAATGTTGTAAGCTCTTGTGGTTCGTTAGCTATATAAAGATTGTTTTTAAGGAGAAAATCTTCTATTTTTTTCCCTTTTTCATCTGTTGCTTCGGAGTACCAGAAACGGGAATGCGCATTGAAATCCGCTCCCAGAATAATTTTTTTCCCTTTTAGTTCATCGAAGATTATCTGTAGTTTATCAATAAATTTTTCAGTGGGGTCCTTGTATTGGAAATATGCTGAGATTATATATATTTCACCCTGGTTGTTATTTATTTGTGTCACAGTGATGTGCGTGTCACTGAGGTTATCTAGTATCATTATTTGAATATTTGGATTGAAGCAGACCACAGCTGCCATTGGTGTTTCATTATTTGTATATTTGATACATACTTTTGCGTTTATTCCCATCGTAGTTAGTTTGTCTTTGTAGTTATAAAGTTCTTGGAGGATTAGGATGTCTACCTCTTCTTCGTTGCAGACTTGTCTGATTTCCTCTGTTACTTTCTTTGATTTTTGTAAATTTGTTTGCATTATTTTTTGCATTAAGTTTTTGTGTGTGTTGTTATTGTTTGGTTTTTGTGCGTTTGTTTTATTTGTTTTATTATTGTTTATGTTATTCCCTGTTCTTGTTCTGTCTTGACTAGTTACTATAATCTGTTATTGTTTTTAGTTTATTTATCGCTTTTAGATAAATTGCACAGTTTTTGTCTCTTGTTGAGTGGTTTGACTTCAGATTGTTTTTTTCGCAGAGGTAGCAGGTTGGGCTCTTTTCTTTGTTTTTACAGTCTTTATATTCATGTCCGTTTTCGCCGCAGTGTCCACAGGTTTGGACTCTTCGTGTACAGTGTTTTGCCTGGTGCCCGTAAGTTAGACATTTGTAGCATCTGAGTGGAGAGAGATATTCTTTTATTTGGCAGGATGTCCAGTCTACGAAAAGTCTTTCCTTATTTAGTAGTTTGTTGAAGATATTTGCTTCGGTTTCAACTATTACATTTTTTGCGGGTTGTCTGTCATTTTTAATATCGAAGGATTTAACTATTTTTATTTTTTGTGTTTCTTCTTTGTCGATATTATTTTGGTTTATTAGTGCTTCTTTGAACTTCACTTCATCTATTTCTTGTGGTGCATTGTATATTATTAGTTTTGGTTTAATTTTTTGGGGTACTATTATTTGAACATCTTTTATTTCTTCTAATTTCTTGATTAACTTCTCTTTCTGGTTTTTGTCTGTCAAGGTAAGTTGTATTCCTCCGTTTTGAAGGTTTCTTGTGTTCTTTATTTGGATATTTTCGGCTTTTGGACTGTATATTTTATCGATGTTATCTTTTGTTTGCTTGGATGTCTGCTCTGCTTTTGGGTAGATATTAACTGTGTATATATTTTCATGTGATTTGTATTGTGTATCAACTGTCTTTTGTGTCACTTTCATTATATTTGCGTAGCTTTGTTTGCTTGTTTGCTCTTTTAGGTTTTTGTTTTCGCAAATTACTTCAACGAAAAGGTCTGATACTTTATTGAGTGATTTCATTATGATTTGTCTCTGTTTATTGGTAAATTTATTTATGTCTTGGAAAAGATTGTCCAAGATGTCATCTCTTATTTTGTCATATTCGTACATTATTTTCTCTTTAAGTTTTTTGATTGTGTCTTCTTCGTCTTTCCCCATGTTTTAATGTTAATTTAAATTTATTTAAATATTTGCAACAATATCAACTGATTTCAACATAGCTATTTTGTTTGTTATTTGAGCAATGTTCCACTGTTTTTGACAATCCAAATTGATCACAACAGAGCTCCCGCAACAATGGAATTTTTGATCGAAATTCACCAAAAACAGTGTCGACAAAATGTCCTATTGTTGGCAACAATTGTATATTTAAAGTGATTGTTGCTAATTAGGTTTTTTTTTTGTAGTTTCTTTGAATTATTGCTATTATGCTTTATTTGTTAGTCCTAGATGATTGTTTTTAATTTATTTCAGATATATAGTTGATGGTGATGTTGAGTTAAACCTAACAATTGCCGACAATGACGGATTATTCTGTTCGTTTGTTGTCAACAATATGGTGGCTTCCAAATTTATATTGCTTGTTAGCGAAATTAGTTTTATGAAGTATTAATTAGTGTGATTAGTTTAGTTTAGGTCTGATGGTTTTTTAGTTGTTGTTAGTGACAAGTTTATTGTCATCGAAACAATGCCATCGAAATCGATTTGTTTGTTGTTATCACTCTGGTTTGATTGTTGTCAAACAAATAGGTAGGGTTTCCGCGATTTTGCACTTGTTTAAATAGATAATTAATTACAAATTACTTGCATTTTATGTTGTTCGGTACCCCTGTCCCTCTTCCTGCCTGTGGGTCCAGCCCCTGGAGTTCAGAGCCCCTTGCTGACGTGAGATTCTTATAATGGGTTAAGAGTTGATTTTCTTCTTTGTTTCACTCACTATTTCACACTAATTAGTTCACTCTGTACACGTATATGATGTTAAAGTTATCACACACTAATTGTTTTTGTCTTAATAGCAAATATCTCACTTTTAGACGTTTTTCACGGAGCTCGTATAAAACACGTCCACTCTCTTCTGCGGTACAGTCGAGAGTTAGTAGTAGATAGGGACATGAAGAGAGAGAATGGAAATGAGAAGTCAACACGCAACCAACCCCTTTTCTTATCTCCATTCCTCGTGGGACATTTTAAACTGCAAATTAGAGTTTGTGAGAGTTTTGTGACCTCCCAAGCTTTTCAAAATATAAGTGTTTTATCAAAATAAATTAGTTTACTTAGCATCTTGAGTATTATTGAATTTATTGAAAGTGAATAATAGAAATAAATGAAATTTTGAAAAAGTTAATTAATTAGGCAAAAGAGTTTTGTAGACGAAAATACATGAAGACATATAAACATATACTTCTTAATCTAAGGGGTGACTCTGGTCCCCAAGTAATGCGAATAGCTTAGTTAGTTCTTAGGTCAGTTCTTGTTTCTGTAGTGATCAAAAATAATATGTTATCTATTGGCTAGGATAGTCAAGATTTGTTTGTTTGAAATTGTGACTTTAGGTGTGGATGACATATGATAGTCAAGAATTTGGCTTTTGAATTGTGTCATAAGTTTATTTGTTTAGGCATAAAATAATTGTACTTGCGTAGAGGAGTTTATGATTGTGGCGTTAAATATGTTGTACTTTCGTAGTACAGAAATTTAGTTTATGTTGTGGCGTTAAATATGTTGTACTTTCGTACTGAAGTTTAGGTTATGATTGTGGCGTTAAATATTTTGTACTTTCGTACTGAAATTATGGAAATTAAGGTTGTTTAACGAAGTTTCCAAATAGATCAATTAATCCCAACTCTTCTGGAGTTTGGCTGAGCTCGATTATTAGTTGGTCTGCTGTTAATGGCCAAGTAGGTAGGGCCTCTTGGATATGTTGCCTTTGCCTTGTATATATTATGCAGTCGTAAATACGATGCAGTGGTTCGTCCGGCTGGTTACATCTTTGACAGATGTTATCTTCCGCTTTGCCAATCCTTTGTAGTAGTAGTAGTAAATGTCTTTATTTTGCCTTTCGGCTTAAATCTGTACATTTGTGTCCGTTAATTAGTGAAAATAATATATTATATTACAATAAATAAATAATACAGTAATTGTTCATTTAGTGCATTTGATTCAATTCATTTCAGGGTTTTTCTCCTTTCTTCTACTGTTTTCATCCACCATAGTCCCCCGCCCGAGTCGTCCAGTATATCTTCCCTGTTTTTTTCTACTTCTTTTAATTCTATGCAGTTCTGTAAAAGATGCTCTATTGTTTCCCAGTCTTCCCCGCATAGTCTGCAACTTCTTTCTTCATCCCTCTTCCAGTACTCGTTGGCTTTCTCTTCGTTCCCACATCTGTATCTTGCTATTTTCCTAATTTTCTCAATCTTTTCTCCCCTCAGGTAGCGTGGTATTCCGATGGTTCTTATTTCTTTATACTTGGGGTTGTATCTGGATGTTTCTAATTTATTCGTTCTCCATTGATTCTGAATTTCTATACTCCTTTGTCTTATTGTTTCTGTCATATTATGTCCTCTCGCTCTCCCAATATCTATTTCCATTGTTGAATATCCATTGTTTTCGTAATATTTTCTTCTCTTGCTCATACTCTCTCTTTTCTCATCTCTTTTTCTGATTTCTTTGAAGCATTCCTCTATAATTTCTCCTTTTTGTCCTAACTGAATCTTTTCTTCAATTTTCATCGCTCTTCTTCCCGCTTCGATTTCCAAATTATCCCTTTTCATTTCTTCCATTGTAATATAGTACCAATCCTTTGTAGGTGTGAAACAAAGTCACCGTGCCCAGTCAACATTTGGGATGTGTGGAAGTCGTGTTTTAAGTTCATTCCTAACCTGATACGAATATCAGGGAAGAAGGAAAATGTCGTGCGGCCTTTGTCTGACGATTCCCATTCTTCTTGCCATGTGTTAATTAGTACTTCTCTGATATGTGTGAAACATTCGCTCTGGGACTCGAAGTTTACACGACTGATTCGTGACCTGATCACCTCTGCAGTCCCAGAACGTTTGATTTGGTATCTAGATGTTCTAGATGTTCAGAGTGAGCGGAGGTATTCCTGCTAGAACTGCGGCGGCATGTGCTGAGACGGACGAGTAAGTGTTTGCGATGAGTCTAGAGCAGAAAGACTCTCTAGTTTTCTGCTTATATGCTTATTAAGTACGCGGTGGCTCCAAATGTTTGAGGCATAACTCGCAATAGGAATTATAGCCCCAGTATATATTTGGAGAAGGCCTTCTGGAGGTCTTCCCCAATTTAATCTCATGAACTTCTTGAGGTTGGTGAAGATAACCCTCGCTTTATCGCATACATATTTTACGTGTTCTACGAATGTTAGCTTTTCATCTATTATGATTCCAAGATAGCGAAGTGATGCAGTCCTACGGATACTGCATCCTCGCATCTTGAAGACCGGGTCTCTTGCGAGTTTATAATGATTTAGTGCTTGAAAAGCTTAACTTGTTTGTTTCTGCCCATTTTGCCGCTATCTCGAGCAGAATATTTGCCTTTGTTTCTAATTGCTGCCTTGTGTTTGCAGAGAAAAGAATTAGGATGTCGTCTGCGTATGCCACTATCTCCGAGCCTGGTGGGAGATCTAGGAAAAGCAACGAATCCGCTACGCAGTTCCAGAGCGTTGGCCCGAGGACGGAGCCCTGGGGACATCCTTTGGTAAGTAGTTTTCCAATTTGATCATCACCTATTGTATAGGTGATGCCTCTCTGACTGAGGTAACTTTTGATTGTTTGAATAACATAATTATTTATGTTTTTCTCTTTAAGCATGAGTATAGCTGACGGCCACCATAAATTATCGAATGCGCCAGCTATATCAAGAAAGAGTCCAGCTACGTACTTGTTAGGAGAGTCCCCAACATGGTTTATGAGCCTTTCAAGCGCATCAGTTGTCGAGTTGCCTGGAGTAAAACCGTATTGGTTTTCATGGTGTAGAGATGCCTCCTCAGATCTTATGATGTGTAATAATGTTCGCTCATAGAGTTTTCCCAACTCTGAGAGGAGCGTTATCGGTCTATAAGATTTCGGATCTGTTAAGTCTCTATCCATCGTTTTAGGCAGTATCTTGAGATTGCCCTGTTTCCAAGCTAGTGGAAAGTGGCCGATGACAAGTGATTCCTACATCAATCGTGCAAGGTAATCGGCGATTTCATCTTTTATTAGTTTAATAAATTGCCCTGGCAGTTCGTCTGGGCCGGGAGCTTTTCTTGGTTTTATTTTATTTATAAGTAACAAGACAATTTCTTTTGTAATTTCAGGTAGAGCATTGTTATTTGTGGTTGCTACACGAGCTGCCTTTCGTGCTTCTGAGTGTTCCATGCTGTCTTCTTGTGGGTTGTCATCAGGTAGTATTGTATGGAGTAAATGCTCCATAGTTTCGATTAAGGAAGGCGTGTGGTTCCCCTGTGCTTCTAGGATATCATGTAGACCTTTTGTTAGTACGTTTACTTTGTGGTTTACAAAGTCTGATTCGGGAATCATTGGGAGTCTCTCCAGATTTTGATTCAAAGCTTGTGTTCGTGTCTTAGCTTCGTTTAGATCTATAGATTTGAGTTTGAAACCTCCTAATCTTGTGGTGATTGGGAGTTCCATATTGAACTCATAGTTTATAAATCTGTGGTCTGATGATGATTCATCTGGACTGACTTTCCAGTTTAATATAGAGTCATACGCTTGCCTGTTTGCAAGCGTTATGTCTATATTTGTTTGTCCTCTGAGGCCGTTAAATGTGTGTAAGTTGCCAGGTAGGTTTACTACGAAAAGGTCTTGTGCGTTTATAGCTTCTAATGCAAGCTCTCCCCTTTCGTCTATTATGGTGACATTCCACTCAGGGGATTTCGCATTGGAGTCCAGCCCAACGATTAATGGTTGGTTTTTATATTGCTGGGATAGATTTGCCATATGCTCCAAGTCTTTCTGAATGTCGTTTCTAGGAGCAAAGTACATAGAGCTTATTATTAGGGACTTCCCTTTAGTTTTAATTTCGCATGCAGCACTGAACGGATTGTTCATATGTGCTATGTTGAACACTACTAGGTTCCGATTTAGAATAACAATTGCGGCATAGAACTGAGTCTGATTGTAGGAAACTACTTGTACTGCTGATGTTCCTGGAATCTGATATGAGTAACGATTCCTTGAACAATATGGTTCCTGCATGAGAATAACATCAATGCCGGTTTTATTTGTATATCCAAGGGCTTCTTGTGTTGCTGAGCGTGAACCCTGTAGGTTGATTTGTAATAGTTTGATTTTATTATTCATAGTTTATGTTGTTTATCAGTGCTTTGATCCGCTTTTTATATGTGGGACATGTAGCGTCTTTGGCGCTATGTTGTGCCTCCTCCGATTTGAGGCCAGCCCGTCTGCAATTTGAGCAGACTTTTGTGCCTTGCGGCTTAGTGCACTCTTCGGTTGGATGGTTTTCAGCACAGTTTGCACATTGTGTCTCGCTTTCGCACTTATCTTTTGTGTGTCCAAACTTATTACAATTAAAGCACCGTCTAATGTAAATGTAGTCTTCAACTCTACAGGAGTTCCACTCAATATAAATCTTGCCCATCTTTATCATTTTATTTCTAAGTTGTGGTGTGACTTCTATTACCCAATTTACTATTGTTTTGTCTCTTTTACCAAATTTGGTAATAGCTCTTGCGTATTCATGCACTTGGTCGTCTTCCTCATACACGCTATCGTTTTCTTCTAGCGGGTGTTGGCTAGTTGTACATGCAATGATTTCATCTGAAGTTAGGTGTTTTGGTTCATTGTAAATTGCGACTCGTGGATTTAGTTTGCTTGGTACCCTCGCAATAAGTCCGGCCTTTTTAATATCTGGGCATTTTAGAATCGTTTTAATATCTGAGTAAGATTCTATTTTAACTGAGTTGTTGGGCATTCTGATTACCCGTTCCGGCTTAAACTGGTTTTGCGAGGGTAAGAAAGCTTTCACGAGTGCCTTTTTCACATCATCGCTAGTTTTTAGTTTGTCATTGCCTGGCGCTGGGGCGACGACTATTTGGTTTAGCTTTTGGTTAGTGCTTGTTTTGATCAATGATTTGACTTTCGGCGCTTTGTTAAGAGCCTGTGAATACGTACTTGGATTGGATGTATGGGTTTGGGTATTAGGATTAGTTTGAGCTGTGGACCCAATTTGGTCCATTTTGTCGTTTATTTGCCTAACTACGGTTAGGATGTCATACTTTGTTTTGTTTTCTAGCGTTTCATCTATGAAACTACTTATGTTGTTTTTGAGTTCTTCGAAAACTTCGAGAGTTATTTTCCTGTAATTTTTTCTATTATTAACAACTTTATAAATTTCTTTAACTGTTTCTAGTCCTTCGTCTAAGATCTTTATGAAATTGTAAGTGTTACTAATGACACTATTGTATAGCTCATTTTGATCACCAGGTGGTGGTTCTTCAGGCCTGTCGGCCATTGGAAGGAAAAAGGAAGAGGAGCACGGGGCTGCCTCTTAGCCGTCTTCAGGATCTTATTGCGTTCGGGCCGTCTTATTGCCTGAAAATCGTTGCCCGCCTTTCGCCAGTAGATAGGGACAGTGGGAATCTCGTTAATCCATTCATGCGCGTCACTAATTAGATTTATTTATTTATTTATTTATTTCGAAAATATACGGACGTATGTCCACTTTACAGATTATACAACAATATTTCATAAATAAAACTACATACTAACAGTATGAAATTATAATAATATAATAATAGTTACAATAACAAACAAGAAAATCTTGAACGAACAGGTTACATGGACAGAATATGTTTTATTTTGGTTCTGAATGATTGTAAATTTATATTATTCAGGTCTATTTCAAATGAAATGTTATTAAATTCTCTCATTAATCTATTTATAGGATAATTATAAGCATAATTTGTTTGACAATAATTTATGTAAAATAGGTACTTATTTCTATTGCCTGAAAATCGTGTATTAATTAATTAAATATAATAGTTGGGGACAATCTATTATATTATTTATTAATTTGAACAAAAAAATCAGGTCACTTTGTACACGACGGTCTTCAAGTGTCGTTAATTGTAAATATTGTATCATTTCATTGGTTGATGGTCGCTGAGGAGTATTCTTAAGTTTATATTTCATTGATCTTACGAATTTTAGTTGAACATTTTCTACGATATTCTTGTGAGTTTCGTAATGCGGTGACCATACGACAGAGCAATATTCTAGTATAGGACGAACCAGTGAAATATACAATAATTTTACAGAATTGATATTTGTGAAGTCTTGAGTTGATCTACGAATGAAACCTAATATTCTTAAAGCTTTGGGCACAATATATTCAATATGATTGTTACATCCTAAATCGGGACTCTGAATAACACCCAAATCTTTTACCGAGGTAAGTCTGCATAGTGATTTGTTGTGTAAACTATAGGTGAACTGAATTGTGTTCTTAATTCTATGAAAAGTAATATAATTACATTTATTAATATTAAGGTTCATTCGATTTTCATTACACCATTGTGACAAATTGTCTAATGAATCTTGAAGAACACTACAGTCGTCCATTGAATGTATTTTTAAGAAGATCTTAAGATCATCAGCAAACAATAAATAGTTGACATTGTTGAGGTATTTTCCGATATCGTTGATAAAAATTAAAAACAGCAGAGGTCCTAGATGGGATCCTTGCGGAACTCCTGACTGAACTTCAAAACTATTAGACAATGTAGAATTTACTTTCACAATTTGAGTTCTATTTCTTATGTAACTTGCAAACCAATCAAACATAGAGCCACCTATACCCAGAGAGTATAGTTTTTTAAGAAGTATTACGTGGTTGACAGTGTCAAAGGCTTTAGCAAAGTCTGTATATACAGTATCAACTTGGCATTTTTCTGTAAATGCGTCTATAATATATTTATGAAAACATAACAAATTAGTTTCAGTAGACTTGCCTTTAACAAATCCATGTTGGTTTGGGTTTAATATGTTTTTTTACAAGAGGTGTTAGATTATCAGTGACTAGGCTTTCCATTATTTTTGCTACAGTTGATTGAATACAAATTGGTCTATAATTAACAATGTTACTTTTGTCGCCAGATTTAAAAATTGGCACGACGTAACTGGACTTTAAGAAGTCTGGAAAGTAACCCAGTTGAAAAGATTTATTGAATAATATAAAGAGCGGATACACAAGTGAAGATGAACAATTTTTTAGTATGCATGGAGGGACTTCATCAGGACCATTTCCTTTATGAACATCTAAATTTTCCAATTTTTTAAGAATTTCATCCACAGATACTTGCAAAGAGCAGAAGTTTATATCATTTTTTGAAAGTTGAATATTTTCATTACTACATATTACATCATTATTAATATTAGAATACACTGCGCTGAAATATTTGGCAAACAAGTTTGCAATATCATGACTATTTTCAGCAAACTCGTCGTTTAGGTAAAGACTACTTGGTAATTTGTTATTTTTGTTTATGTTGTTTACAAAAGCCCAAAAATTTTTTGTATTATTTGACATTAAACTAGATTCTGTATTTCTTACATATAATTTGTAACAGTCTTTGCTAATTTTTTTGCATTCTGAACGAATTTTAGCAAATTTATTGTAGTCTTCTAAAGAACCAGTTTGTTTAAATTGTCTGTGATAGACATGTTTAGATTTTATCAAAGATTTAAGTTCTTTAGAGTACCAGCAAGGAAATTTGTTATTTACATATTTAACAGGTGTATACATTTCAATTGCAGTATATAAAAAATTATAAAAATATGAGAACGCATCATCAAGAGACATAGCACTCAAAGTACACCAATTTATATTGTCTAAGTATTCATTTACCGCGAAATAATTGCAGTTTTTAAAATCGTATTTGACATGAGTAGTATTTAAGTATTTTATATTACATTGTAGAGGTACTTCGTATACTATTGGCGGGTGATAAACATCACTTAAAATTAGGGGATTGGCGTCTTCTCTTGTAGTTATCAATTGATTCCTAGAGAAAGCTAGATCAAGCATTTTGTTAAAAACATTATGTATTGAATTTACTTGAAAAAGTCCGAGATAACTAAAGGAATCATATACTATTTTAGTTTGTAATGTTGGTTGTCTTCTTATGTTTTCATCAGAGTCTGCAGTATGAAACCACACTGCGTCAGGTAGATTATAGTCACCGAACAAAATAATTTCATCAAAGTTTATGGAGTCTATGACTTCTTCAACACTATCACAATGTTGCTCATACATGTCTTTAGACATATTGGGGGGCAAGTATGCAGCACAGAGTAATATTTTTGTACTCCCGTTGGAGACTTGCACGAATAATTGTTCGATATTGTTACACAAAGTATTTACAATTCGCGATGTAAAGTTTGAGTTCACTGCGATTAAAACACCACCACCTCTGCTTTTATCACTTGTATTTGGGTCGCGATCTTTCCTAAAAATTGTAAAATTTGAGAGGGGAATTTCATTATCTGAAATGTCTGCGGAGAGCCAAGTTTCAGTGAAAATTATAACATCATAATCATAGTGAGAACCTGCCGTTGAGTGACGTAAATAATTTAGTTTAGTTCTCAAACCACGGACATTTTGGTAGTATATCTTTAAGGAAGAACTAATATTTACTTTTTTGAATCGATTTTAACAATTTTAGGCACATCATTTATGTATTTGATAGTTAAATTTGTATCTCCTTCGCCTTTTCTTTTATTTAATTCGGTAATTACTGTTTGTAAGTGATTTCTTTGCATTTGTGTTTTATCAGTTGTAACTTTGATGTCTCCGAATTTTGAACGATGTTTCATTACTTCTATTGCATCATTTTTGTTATTTAGAATTACTTTGACGGGTCTACGTTTATTATTTTGATTTTTACCTAAGCGGAAAATTCTAATATTGTCTGTGGATACATTCTGAACTTCCTGAAGTAAATCCTTAATTTTGGTTTCATCTTGTGATATACGGTCTTCAGTATTATCTGAAGTACTCTCTTGAACGTTGTGAAATATGATATTAGAAACTCTTTTTTGCCTGTCCTGGAGTTCTTCTACGATATTTTCTATAGGCAACGATGAAGATGCTTGACTAACATTTAAGGTGGATTTAATTTCTTCTAATTCAGCTTTAAGAGATGCAGTTAACTTAACCAAATCTTCAATCAAGTTATCTTTGTTTTTACAATTAACACATTTATATTGCAAAATTCTATTTTGCTGGAGTAGAATTGCTGCTTCTTGTCGGGATAAACCCGCGCAAGTATCGTGTATTGGATTACGACAAAAATCACATCTCACTGCTTTATCATTTTTTAGTTCTTTGCCACAATTTGTCATACAATTTATTGTTGACATAATTTGACAGCAGAATGTTATTTTACTGTATGCAACCCCTCGTGCTTTTTTACAGTGTTGGATGCTTAGTTGAATTTTAGTCGTTGTTTATAAGTTGTAATAATTAGATGTCACTGCTTGTTCAAAACATTCGCAAATTATTAACAGATGATTACAAAATTTGCAAGTAATGTGATGATATTGATAACCCTAAAAAGAGAGAAACCGTACGACAGATCGTCTGGATTTTAATATATGCACATTACTAAACACTGAACTTTCAATTTACAATAACTGCACTTTTAGTTTTGTAATACAATATGTGTTTTAGATATAAATAAGTTCGCGAACTAAGAAAAGTTAGTTGACATGACAGTGTTGCCAAAAATTATGATGACGAGGCATTTGGCTAGTTTTAATCTTGTAATATAATAATATTAAATTACGAAGACATTTTGGCTTCAATTGGCCATCAATATAACAAAAATAGAATATAAATCTCACAAGACAGATTAAAACTAGCTTAAAAGAATTTAAACTACAATTGACGCTAAACAAGGCTGAGAAGTTAAACCATAGCCGGTGTTGCTTGGCCGGTGGGGGAGACTTATAGCATCATAGGCATTTGCCTAGCATGTCCCCACTCTGGATCTGGACCACTCTGTTGTGGCGACTAATTCGACTAAGGTGCGTTGCTTACATCCTTGCAACACATGACTAAGTGACTCATTTCTCGGACAACCTACTCTGCACTTCTTGTCGGGCTCAGGATTATACGGAACCCCTCGTGTTGGTAACATGTTTGCCCTTAGTTGTGACGCTCGGACAAAGTCACGACCCGTCCAGTACTTTGGTGGATTCACAATCCATTGGCTGCTTACAGGGTTAGAGCCTCCTTGATGGAGTCCGTTACCGGAGTAGGAGGTCTCCAAATTATTCCGGTTTTTAGTTGCTACCAGAGTGGCTGATGTTATGCCCTTAGTAAGACGCTTTAAACGAGTTTCTAGCATTTTGCCTTGTGAACAATTGATAGCAGCTGCCGCTAGAGGGTCGCCATTAACTCGGAATTTCGAGACGCGGCCCAAGAGTATCAGAGGAATATTCTGGCGGAGGCTTAAAATACCCAGCCCTCCGTCTTTCCTCTTGGCATGAAAAACGCCATTGTGTGTAGACAATGGCAGATGGAGAATTTTCTTCGCTGCTGTCCGTATTTCAACGTCACAGGCGTTTAAAGTGGCTGAAGTTATGCCTGGATATTGTAAGTCGTTTATTGCTATCGGTACAATGTGGTTTAGTAGGATTGTTAATTTTTGCTGTGGCTTCAGTGGTGCTTTTAGCAGATTAGCCTTAATGGTCTTAATTTTAGTAATATCAAGGTGCTCCACGCCATTGTATTGAAAGTTTCGCCCTAGGTATTTAAATTGATCCCCAGGGACTATACATCTCAGAAACTCTCCATTGATGGAGATTGTTGGATTTGTGACGCAGAATAGTTTTTTCTTAGATGGCACACGTTTAAGTATAAGTGCTGTGCATTTGCTTGGGTTTACATTTAAACCTCGTTGTTTCAGAAATTTAACTATCTGGTCCAGAGTGCAGTTAATACTGGGGAGATCTGGCCCCATGACCAACAGGTCATCGGCGTAAGCTAAAGTGGTCACCTTAGTATCACCAATTTTAAGACCGTTGTCCTGATTTATAGATGACAACAATTCGTCCATGATTATGTTAAACAAGGTGGGCGATAACGGATCCCCTTGCTTAACCCCACGGCGCATAGGTATTGGCCCTGTGGAGTTTAGTCCGCATGTGATGGTCGTGCTGCAGTTTTTATATTGCTCGGCAATTAGATCGATAGTTTTTGGATCAACTCCAACCCTCTTAAGGGCCCGTGGTATACTGTGTACCGAAACAGAGTCAAAGGCTTTATTTAGGTCTAGCGTACAGATTATGTACGGAGCCGCTCTGTCTCGGTGGTATTTAATAATATTCTGGAGAATAACGGTGTTGACTAAACACCCGTCAATTCTGCGGAACCCCTTTTGAGTGCAGTTAATAGCAATGTTGCCTAGTCTTTTAGCTAAGATCTTATTAAAAAGTCATGGAGCATGGAGGATATAGTAATCGACCTCCAGTTCGAGGCGGATGACAGGTCTCCCGATTTCGGGATTAGAGTTGTCCTGCATCCTTTTAGCTCGGGTGGTACGTGACCCGTAAGTAACATTCCATTAAACAGTAGGGTGATCAATACTGGGTTGATCCCCTTTATTTGTTTGGCCGTTATCCTATCGGACCCTGCTCTTTAGATTGTTTATGCATAATACAATTTCCTCCATTGTTATTGGGGCATATGTTGTGTCAGGCCCATAGTCTATTATCTTTATAGAGGCATTATCAGGTGGTGAGTCTTTGCCAAATATTTCATTGTATTCAGCTTCAATTTTGTTAATGTCGGGGTAAATTTCTGGAGAGTCCAAAACGCTCCCTTTAAGCAGGGACTGCACCAGTTTGTGACGGTCTTTAATGAAGGCGTTCTGAACCTTCTTGTATTGCGTAGCTCGGGCCGCATTTCTGGGATTGCGTTGCTTCTTATTTTTATCCTTAGTGGCCTGATTGGTTTTGTTATCGGCGACAGTTTTATAGTCTTTATTAGCTGTTTTATTTCTTTTTGGTTTATTTGAGGCGCGATTGCCAGTTGGGAGACATTGCCCAAGAATTTCAGATAGAGCTGCCTTATGGCATTCGCCAAGTAATTTGCTTAGTAGCTCCCTGTATGGAAATCCTGGGTCTTCTAAAAATGAGACAAGAAAATCTCTGACGAGATCTGTTTCATTTATCGGATTTTGCCTTTGCGTATTATTTACGAATGCAGTTGGCTCTATCCTTTGCTGATTTAATATAGCAGTAATAACAGAATTATTGGGGTTACCAACCTCAATAGATTCCTTTGCCATATTTTGGGGTTCTCCATTATAGGGGGGGGGGGCGGCGAAAAATTCTTCGTTCTCCCCACGCCCAGCTGTGATGGGCTCACTATCGTCCTCGCTAGAATCACCGGACTCTTTATATTTAACCACTAGGTCCTTATACTCGGGGCTGCGCCTTTTGTCTTTAATTGATTCAGTTGTTCATTTGATGACCGAAGCTAGAAAGATGTTGACTTGCGCTTTTGTACCTTTAAATTTTGTTTCTAGCTTGGCCATTTGCTCTATTTCAGTTTTAGTCCATGAAACGTTCCCTCTTCTACTTCCAGCCTCCGCCTCCATCTCCTTGTTGTATTCCACCGGGTGAGCATGTCGCCGGTGTTGGTTGAGGCTTTGTAGTGAAAGGTACTCTACCCCACAATCTGTACATTTAGGCATAACTGGTGTACCTCTGCACACCCTTCTCTTATGCTGTCTTAGTCCTCTGATATCTTTGAGGACTGAACCACAGTCCTCACACTTTTGACCTGTCTCATTGTCGCCAGCCATAGTTTTTCCGCTGGCTTGAATTCGAAAAGAATAATTTAGATAGGGTACGGGGAATCCGCTTTGTCTGTCTGTAAAATTACGTTAGAATATAAGTAGGTCCGTCAAAGGTACAACCTCTCAATGACGGGTCAATAAGTTTTATATTTAAGTCCTACTAACTATGGGGAGCTGCGCCTA
The DNA here is from genome assembly GCA_947534325.1 of Agonum fuliginosum. Classification (NCBI taxonomy): domain Eukaryota; kingdom Metazoa; phylum Arthropoda; class Insecta; order Coleoptera; family Carabidae; genus Agonum; species Agonum fuliginosum. Next base: position 15,351,683 of record OX384044.1, read on the forward strand.
AGTGACGATACGTAATCGTCACTTGAAGAATGCTACGCACTCACTCACACTTCCAGATAGGTGTCTCTCACCAAATCGCTCGGGCTAGCCTGGTTTGCCTCCAGGATCCTCCTAGCGGTCGTAGGATACTGTGGTACTTAGCCGGTGGAAGAGCTTAAAGTCTTAAAACGGAACTTTTGCAAGAAGTTCCTAACCTGCTTCCACTCGTTGCCCGAGGTCACCCCAGGGAGGTGGTTCGTCAGTATCCTTTTAAGGTGCACACTAGTTGCAAATTGCCTTTGCATACGAAATGTAGATATTATAATGAACTTTAACCAAGAAATTGTAACTAATTCAGTGCATAGACCTCATTGGTTACGATATCGCCACTGCGCAAAGCTTAAGAGAGTCGTAGTTACTCCCGCCGTTTACCCGCTTGCTTGAATTTCTTCACGCTGACATTCAGAGCACTGGGCAGAAATCACATTGCGTCAACACCCGTTGGGGCCATCGCAATGCTTTGTTTTAATTAGACACTAGCGTCGTCGGCGGAACTCCGCCGTGGTTACACTCGAATTAGGTTGAATTCGAAGTAGGTTGAACTCGGAATAGGTTGAACTCAGGGTGGTTACAACTTAAATTTATTTACAACCCAATATTTGCTCGCGGACGTGGGTAATACAAAATATCAGAATAAAAATTGTATTGTTATTTTCCCACGTCCGCTAGCAAATATTATGTTGTAAATAAATTTAAGTTGTAACCACCCTGTGTTCAAACTATTCCGAGTTCAACCTACTTCGAATTCAACCTAATCCGAGTGTAACCACGGCGGAGTTCCGCCGACGACGCTAGTAACTACATGTAAAGAAAAAAAATACCAAGAGTAAAAAAATTTTTTTTAGTCAACGTATAAAAATTTTTTTTTAAATTGTTTTTTGACAAATAGTTTGTTAGGAAGTGTAATTTTTTTAACAAACAAAAAGTACAGAATGTAAAAAAATTATAATTTGTTTCGAGAATTTTTTTTTCGAAGTCAAGGTATTTTTTAACATACAAAAAATACATAATCAAAAAAATTAAAATTTGTTTCGAGAGAAATTTTTTTTTCTAAGTTAATCTATTAAAATTAAATTTTATTTTTAATAAAACTTTTAAATTGTTTTTGACAAATAATTTGTTAGGAAGTGTAATTTTTTTAACAAACAAAATAATGTTGTTTTTGAACTACATAATGAAAAAAATTATTTCGAGAGAAAATTTTCAAGTTACAGACTATTAAAATTAAATTTCATATATTTAAAAAAAAGTTTGACAAATACTTTATGTTAGAAAGTAATAAAAAAATGAACACCGTATTCTGTACAACATGTAGGAATTAATTATGTTTAGCAAACACACATACTCACATCGAATCTTGCTCAATTCACTTTTATCACTGATAGACACTTTATAAACACACACGACACTTACAAACACAATTATTTTTCAAAGAAACGTAAATTAGTTCGCCAGAGCCTCGTTAGCATTACCCAGGTTGTACCACGTGGAGGTGAGGTTGACAATTGTTGTTAAGAACTTTATTATTTATTTGATCATTACAGAAATTGTACAATGTTTATTATTTTGTTTGTATTTTCAGCTTTCCTAGCCTTCTGGCTTTACAGCTACAGTTTGTTTGGTTTACACCAGGAATGGTTTAGGATAATTGATGTGTGCGTGTGATGAAGTGTGCTTGTGTATGAGTGATCGTGTTGTGTGTTACAGGAAAAATAAATAAAAAACCTGCTTAAAATAGTTGTCTCCTTAAAACTAACTTAATCTAAATGTATGACATTATGATTATGTACAGTGCGGCTATGACATATCTATTTACATTTTGATTTTAATGATTGTGGATGATATTTGATGAGTGTGAACGACATGGTCTTAATAACTATATGACTGACGTGGCATGAGTGATATTTACAGATGAGTGATGCTGATTTATTTACAATTTGTTTACTTATACGATAGATGTGATTGTAATGTGTGAACGATCTTATTCTATATGGGTGATGTGAGTGAAATATTTACAGTGCGGCTATGGTATTTACATTATTAATTTAATTAGGTTTATAGAATGTTTTGATTAGTAATGAAATGAGATGCAATTGAGTTAAGGCATTTGAATATTATAATGATGAATGTTCTGTCCGAAGGTGAGCATTGTATGAAAAATAGCTTGCTGATCTTTGCATTGTTGAAGTTGGTGATTTAGCGCTTTTATGGCTGTTATTACATTTTTGATGTTCACTAAACTATTTAGTACATTTAATTCAGTTTGTAGTTCATTAAAATCATTTACATAATTATTATTTACATTTGCGTTTTTATTTACAGGGTTGGCTGCATTCGTGTCGCTGGGGGCAGTGGCGTGTTGTGAGTGGAGGGGCGCTGAACGTTGGCGCTGTGTGTGCGCAGGTGGGAGTGAGGGGTAGTGACGTACGTCCAGTGGCGCGACAGGGGGCTGTTGGGGGTTGGCTGCAGACCGGTTCAGGGGCGTAGGCAGGCCGTGTTGGCGAGCGAGCCAGGGGTTGTTGGTTGGTGGTGGTGCTGGAACGAGCGGTGGGCGTGTCTGTTGTTTGGCTGACTTGTAGATTCTTTCGATTCTGTCCAAGTATACCGGGCAAGTGATTGCATTGGCCGGATGTGCGCCTTGGCAATTGATGCACTTAGCCGGTTCTGTTATTGGTTTTGTACAGTCTTGTGTCGCATGTTTTTCAGAGCATTTCAGGCATCTGTAGTCACGGTTGCAGTTCGAGGTGGCGTGACCCCACATCTGACACCGGTGGCATTGTGTTATTAATTTTTTGTTTACGTGTCTTTCCCATTTTATGCTGGTGTAGAGTAATGTTCTGATACTTGTTTGTATTTCTCTCAGTGTAATGTCTGTTGTAGTTATGACGAGGTACATCGGTGATATTTTTGTAGTCATTCTGTACACTTTTTTGACTTTGATTTTATTTGTCTCTTCTAGAGCATCTTTCACTTCCTCGGGCGTTGCTGGCGGGTTCCACTGTAGTCCTTTGAGGACGAAAGCATGGGTTTTCTCGCTGGCTTCAGTGTAAGTGTGGTATTGTTTGTTGCTCTTCTGTAGTGAGTTGAGTAGCAGTTGTTTGTCCTCTAGTGTTTTAACCCATATGTTGACGTTATTTTTGGTATATTTGATTTCAAATGTACCTTTAATTGTTTGTTTTAGCAAATCACATAGCTTTCTATGGTCTGCAGTGCTTCCAGATATTATTATTGGTGCTATTTTTGTTTTACGTGTCCCTGCTTTGTACCTTTGCTCGTGTTTACTGTAGCTTCCGTCGTGTTGTTGTTGTTGCCGTTGTTGATGTTGTTGTCTTTGTCTATTTTGGTTATGTTGTGTATCACTGTCATATACGTAATCTAGGTCAGTGTACTCCATGCCCTGATTGTCGATGTCTGATTCATTATCAGTGAGTACCTGAAACATATTAGAGGTGGGTATGTTTGCGTTGGGCGTGGCCCGTGACGTTGATGGCCCTGGGTTGGCCATGTCAACAGTGGGTGTGGCTTGTTGGCACCGCCTTTTTACTGTGCGCTGTGGTCGGCGTTTTATTGGATCGAGCAAGCCCAACACCTCAAGTGTCTGTTGGTCGATTTCCTCTTGTGTTGGTTGGCTGTCCTTGTTCGGGCTGTTTGACGCGCGTCTCTTCCTCACGGCTTCTGGCTGCTGGCTCGCTCTGTCGGTGGGTGGCCGAACTATGATGGGCACTAGCGTGGCGCGTGGGTCAATGTTCTCTACTAGAACGGCCCACGATTCATCTTGGTTCGTCACTGCGGCACTCGCGGCGCGCACTTCACTCACGTTGTCAGTCACAGGTTTTTCACTAGGTAGACTATTTAAACTAGATTTAGATTTTACACTAAATACACTAATTTCACTCTCACTTGCACTCGCATTCTCACTGTCTGGTTTCTTGTTCTTCGCTTTCACTGTCTTTTTCACTGTCTTTTTCACAATAGTTTTTCGTTTATTTTCAGTCCTGTCTTTTCCACGTGTCATTAGGGTGGGGTTTGAACCCCTACGGGGGTACCTTGTGTGATTTTTCGCGATGCTGAGGTTAAATGCACTTTTATTTCACTTTTAAATCACTACCATACATATGGAATCACTAAAAACACAGCTGATTTTCTATGTGTAACTGACTTAAGTCACTTGTTTATGCTAAACACAACCGCCTTGTACGAAGGTTGGTTGTGAACTGGTTGACAATTGGTAAATTATAATTTACCCTTACAACCCAAAAAAATTTAAATAAATAACACATACCTTCGCTATGTTGTGTTACCTATCTCATCTTACAATACTTCCGGAAAAACAACATTTCTTGTGTGAATACCGTGACGTTTACCCATTTTGCCTTGAGCAACGGTTTCTGCAACAGAGATCTTCACGTCGGCTGGTCGTCGTCCCCTAGACAGAGCTACATACATTTGCCCATGAGCAAAAACGCAAGTTGGAAGATATATGCCAACTTTATCAAGCGTCTGCCCCTGGGACTTGTTAATAGTCATTGCATATGATAATTTAATAGGAAACTGACGACGAATAAACTTGAAGGGATATTTTGTACTGGACGGATCGCACTCAATGTCGTGTCGTGAAATATACACATGGTCACCGGCACGGGTTCCAGTTAAAATATCAGCTGTTAAAACATGGTCTGCTAAATGTCTAATTACTAAACGTGTTCCGTTGCACAATCCTGCCGATAACTCAATATTCCTCAGGAGCATCACAACACAGCCGGGCTTTAATATGAGCATATGGGGCGGACATCCAGGTGGTGATAGCGAGTTCAGCAGATCCAAGGGCACTTGGAAATTTCTGTGATCATGATCCACCAAGTGATCCACAGAAACGTAGCTAAAACATAAAGAAAGAAAAAATATATTAATAATGATGTACTATTGAAAATGATATAATTTTATAAATATAAAATAAATAATGATTTATTAATTACTCACCGTCGCTCCTGATCTGCAATTTTGTTTAATATTTGCCGGTTAATGATGTCCGCGTCCAAATTCGTTGTAGTTAGAATAGCTCTGTTACCTCCAATGAAGTCCCGAGGATCATTGCTGAATATCTCTTGTACCAAAGAAGCAGTGGGCAAGAGCATGTTATCTGGAATCTTAAAATAATCATCACCAAGATCCTGTATTCTAGTGTGCTCACCTTGACCAATGCTTAAAAGATACTCAGCAAAGTCACGTTCAGCAGCATCGGCCCTCATGTTTTCTTCAAACCGGTGCCACAACACGCTACTTTTTAAAGTGATGCTGACAACTTGATCACGGGCTCCACCACGATATATCGGCAAAAGTTGCCGAAAATCGCCTCCCATCACAACTACCTTTCCACCAAATGGTAAGTCAATATTTGTTAAGGAACGTATCAATCTATCAGCACACTCTAAAGCATAGCGTGATGTCATTGCAGCTTCATCCCAAATAATGATAGAGGCTGCAATGAGCTCTTGGGCATACCGGTCTTCATGTCGTAACCTGCTGCTGGACTGCTCATCAAGCTTCAGAGGAAGGCCAAACTGGGTATGAGTTGTAACTCCACCTTGGAGGAGTATAGCTGCTATACCTGTAAAAGCAACACTTATTGGTTTTAAGCCCATACCCTTTACCGTGTGTAATAATGTATTGTAGAAAAATGTTTTTCCGGTTCCTGCTGGACCATCAATGAAGTGAGGCCGCGATCTGTTGACTTGGTTCAGGATCACCTGTTGCAGATCATCCATGATACTGTTGAAGACAGCCTGCTGACGTACATTCAGAAGCTGCGGTAAACGCAGACCTTCATCTGCATGATCATCTGCAGTCATAATATCAACAGTAGGATTCCTGTAACACACAGATAAACAAAATAAAATATTAATATCAAAATTATATAACAGTTGTAAAGCAACAGGGACTGGAGCTGGTAAATTAAAATCCGTAACTCGCCGATTACCCTTCTTGAGACCCTCGTCCAAATAGATCAGCAACATGTTGAGTGGATGCCACAATAAATCTTCCATCATGTTGTCTCTAAATCTATTAAATAAGTCTAAGGGTTCCTGTACATTACAACATAACAACAATTGCAAAAACAACTGACGCAATACAAATGGCATTGCATTCAGAGACGCTTCCTCCATACATCTAATATACTCCTAATCGTCCTCTATCAGGTGTCGAGCTCTGCAAGCAGCCAAAAAAGTCGGATATACTTGTCCATGAACGGTACGAAGATCCTCAAAGCTTGTAGCTCCTCGTACAACACCTAGCAACCTGCGCAGATAAAAAAGCTCCCCGCAATTCGGTCGAATATCAGGGAGCCGACCAAGAGTATTAAAATGCGAATTCCTTACTGTCCACTTGTGTGTTTGTCGCTGTCACGTGTAATGCTGCGGAATCTCAACGATCGTGTAATGGCGGGCCCCGGGATTCGTACGGTTTAACTCATCAGATGTGTTGCCTTGCTCCACGTTACCAGGTTGGAACACAACCGTCTGACGATTTGGTAAATAAACGATGAGCTATAACAAAAATATACATATATTTATAAGTATTTATATTGATAAATATTTATATTAAACTATAAGTGATGGTAATAAATGGAAAATAATAATAATTAAACTTACTTGGAATACTGAGATGTTTGAATAGGACATCGGAAATGCAACAATTCTCCAAAATGCTTCATGTGATGAAACATATCGCATTGTTTGATAATTGTGGATTTCATCCCAACTCATCGTACCGTCAGCTTGACGTTGGCCAGCATTAAAATCCAATACAACGCCATCATGTCCTTTGTGTACGTACTTATATAAGTATTTCGTTGCCTTAATACTCGTACACACTTCTACATTGACATGAGCCTCCAGTAGGAGAGTTAATACTGGCGAGTATGGAACCACATCACGGTTATCGTAATAAACATTACGAATATTTAATAACTGACCAATGTCTCGCCTTCGATATACCGCATACGTGGCTTCAGCTAAAACACAAAAAACATAATATATATTAGTAAAATATTTTGTATTTCTTTTACTTTAAATAACTTACTAAGTACGGTGTGTTCGGATAACGGAAGCGGCACCGGCCATCTCTTAAACATGTAACTCCCGGTTGATTAGCACCACACTTGCGATGGATCATATTCTGGGTAACCAACTGATACAATCGCGGCTCGTTAACTTCATCCGGGAGCTCTGCTCGGATAATACGATCCACTTGTTCTGGTTCGTGAATCTTATCCTGAGCATCTAAGATGATAAGAATATGGGCGTGCGGAAGACCTCGTTTCTGAAACTCGACATAATATAAAATTGATCTTACGCGTCCAAAATACTGTCGCTTCTCGATGGCGTTGTTCAAGAAATCCAATTTCATCTTGAATACCTGGAACAGAAAAAAATTGTAAACTTTTTTATATGACAATTATTTATAAAAATTCTTACCCTGCAGACGATATCAGGCCTATGCATGGCCTCTTGACCTGGTTCTAAACTCTCCACGATTTCGGACCATGTTGGATTACACGTGAATGTAATGAACAGGTCCGGTTTGCCGTAACGACTCACGATTGCCATGGCATCAAGATACTTTTGTTCCATGTAGCGGGGAGAGCCAACAAATGTAGATGGTAGAATGAACGTTCTACCAACTCTCTCCCCAGCCTCGTGAGCACGCCGCTGCACATAATCGTGGAGAGTTGCGTAGCCGTCCACCCGGATTTCTCTCTGATGCTGTCGTATGTAGTACAGATCCAGCCCTTCAATGCGCACCCATGTATCCACTAACCACTGTAAGAAAAGTTTACAGCCATGATGGAGTGCACTGAAGGGCTGCACAGCTCGAACCGCCAACCTGAAACATGCATATTCTCTACATGTTATTTTGTGATTTTGTCTGTCCTGTTTGGTCCAACGTGTTCCATATTCACACTCCATCCTTGATCACCATTCGGAAACAGCAACGGGTAACTTAACGGATCAATCAGCGGGCTCAGGTCTCGGATCATGGTTGGTTCACCTCTATGTGGATATAGGCGGAATTCCACGTTCAGAGGCGGCTCCTCCCCGATGAACACTGCCGCGATCTCGTTCACTAAAGGGACATTAAAACAATTAGGATCTAAATTCTGTTCACGCAATTGTTGGCCGATATTGTGTGCTACTGCCAAAGTTATTTCCGGTACGTTTCCTCCTGCTGCATGCACGCGTTCCTGTTCCTCTTCATAAATGTCACGTAACATACGGTACATATGCGCGAACGGATTGATTGCTCTAAAGATGTCCTGTACCTCCTAAAATATAGAAATATATATCAGAATTGTATTGTATGTTAAACAGAAAATGTTATTAATTAAAATTTATTGTTACTGCTATATTATTGATATTATAAAATGGTAAATTATAAATATATGTAATAATTTATGTAATACACTTACTTGTAGAATGTCTGGTTTACATTGTTGCCAATTTTTCTCTCTTACATTCCTAGCATCTTGCGTATCCAGAAAGTAAAGTTGTCCAAACTTGGCCTCAACACCTGGTCTAGGTTGAACCTGAGGCATCAAGTGATGTAGCACCCCATTCACCTTAACTACGTGAGGACCTGCGCCCATGTTCGGGTAGTTAGCTACCGTAGATGCAAATGCACATGCGGTATTATAGTGCCGTATGTTATACCGAAAATGTCGACCTGCTGCATTGTTAGAGGTCAACAATTCCACTATACCATCCGGACACGCTGTATAAGGTGGCAAATGAACTTTTCCCCGCTGACAACACAGACTACTGTCAGCAGTTCTGTTTGCCTTTTCAGCATTGTAGTAGAAAGCACCACAATGCCTACACACATTTTGGTTACGTAAAGCACCCAAATTGTGTCGAGAAAAGCTATCGTCACCCAACACAGTATCTGCCACGAACGCTGTGCGATAGGTCCGACCACGTTGTATCCGGCGCGTCTCTTCGTCATCTGACGAACTGTAGGAAGTGTAATGCAAAGAGCCCTGCACTTCCTCATCAGCTGCTGTGGTGGCCACATTACCTAAAAAATGAACAAAAATTATTTAATTTTATATAACTAAATTACAAATAATGATTAATAAATGTAAAAAATTAGGTTAAAAACGTTAAAAAAATGTTTTACACACCTGGTACTCCGGTTCCATCGTCATTCTCACCTTCTTCAGAATCGTCGTCCTCTCCCATAATTCCAACTAAAGCATGAAATTTAATTATTTACTGGTAATAATAATAATATTTTAAATATACGATTTAAAAAATATATTTTACATATTTAATGAAATAATTAATAATTTTTACCTAACATAGGCCGATCCAACCTTGGAGCAGGACCCGCCTGTTGACTATCATGTATAGTGTATTGTTGAAGTGGGATCTGGTGATGATGCACACTTGGTACCTGGGAAGCATTGATAGCAACATTTCTTCCATCATGGGCATCTACCACTCGAAAATGTGTCAACACCGTACGAAGTTCTTCATCACTCATATGACACCGATTCTGTTCCGTATTCGGAATCTCCACTCGACACGACATCATATCTTGCACTTGAGCTTCCGTCAATCCTAAAACATGAGGTAAAACTTGTTCCTCGTGTAAAGGATCGAGCACAACAGAACATCTCATAAGATGTTGCAGTTGTTGTTCGGATAACCCTGGTACATGAACACGACGTGATGTACCTGCAACAATAAATTTTTGTGTAAATCATATAGTTGAAATGTAATTGTGTCGTAACAATTGAATTATATTTAAAAAACGCAAACAAAATTTTTAGCTTTGTAAAGAAATGTTTTTAATTTTAGGTATAACAACTGTATCGTACATAGATATTATATATTTAAATAAAAAAGTTTTTGTTTTTAAAATCCATAATTATTTAAATTTAAAAATATGCAAAAATATTTATATTGTGAACATTTTTGTTTAAAAATTTAATAATGTAATAAATTTATCGTGTAAACGTATGAATCCAATAAAATATAATTAGTTTTGTACCAAATGTTTAAATTAGGATTTATGCGTTAATTGTTATAAGATAAAAATAGAAACATTTTAACATCAACTGTAGATAAAGTAAAAATTTATCTACACTTTATAGAAACAAAGTAACAAAACAACGAACATTGCAAACGCGATCGCAACAATTACTGTCATATTTTAAAACATCTGTGCGAGTTTACGAAATATAGATATAAACTAGCGTCAGGCCCCGCTACGCGGGCCTTCGGCTAGGTCGCGCTTTCGCGCGACAAGGGGGATTCGCCCGCTTCGCGGGCTTAAGCTCCGCAGCCTCTGAATGTGGGACAATTCGGCACTCGTGCCTCAATTATAACGATTTTAACATTATTTAGACTCTACCGATGTCGCGCGACAAGAGGGATTCGCCCGCTTCGCGGGCTCAAGCTCCGCGGACCATGAATGTGGAACAATTCGGCACTTCGTGCCTCAATTATAACGATTTTAACATTCAGACTCTACCGCTGCGCGCGACAAAGGGGATTCGCTCGCTTCGCGGGCTTAAGCTTCGCGGACCCTGAATGTGGGACAATTTGGCACTTCGTGCCTCAATTCTAACGATATTAACATTCGGACTCTACCACTGCGCGCGACAAGGGGGATTCGCCCGCTTCGCGGGCTTAAGCTCCGCGGACCCTGAATGTGGAACAATTTGGCACTTCGTGCCTCAATTATAACGATTTTAACATTCAGAATCTACCGCAAGAGGGATTCACCCGCTTCGCGGGTTTAAGCTTCGCGGACTCTGAATGTGAGACAATTTGGCACTTCGTGCCTCAATTATAACGATTTTAACATTCAGACTCTACCGCTGCGCGCGACAAGGGGGATTCGCCCGCTTCGCGGGCTTAAGCTCCGCGGACCCTGAATGTGGAACAATTTGGCACTTCGTGCCTCAATTATAACGATTTTAACATTCAGACTCTACCGCTGCGCGCGACAAGAGGAATTTGCCCGCTTCGCGGGCTTAAGCTCCGCGGACCCTGAATGTGGGACAACTTGGCACTTCGTGCCTCAATTATAACGATTTTAACATTCAGATTCGACCGCAAGAGGGATTCACCCGCTTCGCGGGCTTAAGCTCCGCGGACTCTGAATGTGGGACAATTTGGCACTTCGTGCCTCAATTATAACGATTTTAACATTCAGACTACTGCTGCGCGCGACAAGGGGGATTCGCCCGCTTCGCGGGCTTAAGCTCCGCGGACCCTGAATGTGGGACAATTTTTCACTTCGTGCCTCAATTATAACGATTTTAACATTTAGACTCTACCGCTGCGCGCGACAAAGGGGATTCGCCCGCTTCGCGGGCTTAAGCTCCGAGGACCCTGAATGTGGGACAATTTGGCACTTCGTGCCTCAATTATAACGATTTTAACATTCAGAATCTACCGCAAGGGGGATTCGCCCGCTTCGCGGGCTTAAGCTCCGCGGAGCCTGAATGTGAGACAATTTGGCACTTCGTGCCTCAATTATAACAATTTTAACATTATTTAGATAGACTCTACCGCTGCCGCGCGAGTGCAATTTATACTTAGTAAACAGCCATAATTTTGGACAACATTAGACGATATGTTTGATAACAATCATGATTGTATTAAATTTTTATTGAAAAACAAATGCCGATCATAGAAGGCATATTTTGTACCCCTTGGTGCTAATTGTAATACCATACATACTTTTGTAAAAACAGATTTGATACTTGATACAAGTGCAATAACAATCTAGATCATCTCTAGTCCGCGTCGTGTCTCGTGCTTGTCCAGTTGTTAGTTAGTGTGCGTATCCAGGATAAAGATCCCAATAGGACGGCTAGGGCATGACAAACTCAAATTCAACCCAAACTCAAATACAATAGATAAAAATCCCGATTATCGGACGCCATTTTTAACACGTTTGTTAAATTTGTATATTAATTAGACATTTAAAACTTTCAGTAAAATACTGAGAAATAGTATTATCCACGGATATTGGATATATAGATACCTAATTTTAATTGATCATTTACACTTGGGTCAAAATATATTACTATAAATACTACTGTAACTTTGTAATTATAGTAATCAGCTTTAATTTGTATGTGGACAAATATTTCAGTTACAACATGAGATTTTGTATGTAAATTTCTTTTTGTAATTTATTATAAAATTAAAAGCGAAATTTATATTTTAAATATAATAAAGTAATATTATTATAGTAAACATCAATTTGTATAGTTCAGAATGTATACCTATAGAAAATAAATAATATGTAAATCTTCAAATAGCCCTTAAGCCTTGTTAAAGTTCATCTTTTACCAAATTAACTCTAATTAGCATTGTAATGTTATTTCAATTTTATTTTACTAAGAAATTCAATAGTTTTTAATCTCATTACTGAACTCCACTTAGAAAAGACAATTATTTAATAGTAATCCGTCAATTAGTGCTGTCAGGCACTTTGCAATTGTAATAAACTTAAATTTGTTTGTGAAGAAATATTTTTGGTACATAACATGAGATTTTGTAAGCAAATTTCTTTTTGTAATTTATTATAAAATTAAAACCAAAATTTATATTTTAAATGAAATAAAGTAATATTAATTTAATAAATAAAATTGGATATAAGTAATTTGTAAATCTTTAAACAGCCTTTAGCCTTGTTGGAGTTAATCTTTTACCTAATTAACTCTAATTAGTATTGTGACTAGCGTCAGGCCCCGCTACGCGGGCCTTCGGCTAGGTCGCGCTGCCGCGCGACAAGGGGGATACGCCTACTTCGCGGGCTCTGAATGTGGGACAATTCGGCACTTCGTGCCTCAATTATAACGATTTTAACATAATTTAGACTCTACCGCTGCCGCGCGACAAGGGGACTTCGCCCGCTTCGCGGGCTTAAGCTCCGCGGACTCTGAATGTGAGACAATTCGGCACTTCGTGCCTCAATTATAACGATTTTAACATTCAGACTCTACCGCTGCGCGCGACAAGGGAAATTCGCTCGCATCGCGGGCTTAAGCTCCGCGGGCCCTGAATGTGGGACAATTTGGCACTTCGTGCCTCAATTATAACGATTTTAACATTCAGACTCTACCGCTGCGCGCGACAAGGGAAATTCGCTCGCATCGCGGGCTTAAGCTCCGCGGACCCTGAATGTGGGACAATTTGGCACTTCGTGCCTCAATTATAACGATTTTAACATTCAGACTCTACCGCTGCGCGCGACAAGGAGGATTCGCCTGCTTCGCGGGCTCTGAATGTGGGAAAATTCGGCACTTCGTGCCTCAATTATAAAGATTTTAACATAATTTAGACTCTACCGCTGCCGCGCGACAAGGGGAATTCGCCCGCTTCGCGGGCTTAAGCTCCGCGGACTCTGAATGTGAGACAATTCGGCACTTCGTGCCTCAATTATAACGATTTTAACATTCAGATTCTACCGCTGCGCGCGACAAGGAGGATTCGCCCACTTCGCGGGCTTAAGCTCCGCGGACCCTGAATGTGGGACAATTTGGCACTTCGTGCCTCAATTTTAACGATTTTAACATGCAGACTCTACCGCTGTGCGCGACAAGGGGGATCCGCCCGCTTCGCGGGCTTAAGCTCCGCGGACCCTGAATGTGGGACAATTTGGCACTTCGTGCCTCAATTATAACGATTTTAACATTCAGACTCAACCGCTGCCGCGTGACAAGGAGGATTCGCTTGCTTCGCGGGCTCTGAATGTGGGACAATTCGGCACTTCGTGCCTCAATTATAACGATTTTAACATAATTTAGACTCTACCGCTGCCGCGTGACAAGGGGAATTTGCCCGCTTCGCGGGCTTAAGCTCCGCGGACTCTGAATGTGGGACAATTCGGCACTTCGTGCCTCAATTATAACGATTTTAACATTCAGATTCTACCGCTGCGCGCGACAAGGAGGATTCGCCCGCTTCGCGGGCTTAAGCTCCGCGGACCCTGAATGTGGGACAATTTGGCACTTCGTGCCTCAATTTTAACGATTTTAACATTCAGACTCTACCGCTGTGCGCGACAAGGGGGATCCACCCGCTTCGCGGGCTTAAGCTCCGCGGACCCTGAATGTGGGACAATTTGGCACCTCGTGCCTCAATTATAACGATTTTAACAGTCAGACTCTACCGCTGCGCGTGACAAGGGGGATTTGCTCGCTTCGCGGGCTTAAGCTCTGCGGATCCTGAATGTGGGACAATTTGGCACTTCGTGCCTCAATTATAACGATTTTAACATTCAAACTCTACCGCTGCGCACGACAAGGGGGATTCGCCCGCTTCGCGGGCTTAAGCTCCGCGGACTCTGAATGTGGGACAATTTGGCACTTCGTGCCTCAAATATAACGATTTTAACATTCAGATTCTACCGCTGCGCGCGACAAGGGGGATTCGCCCGCTTCGTGGGCTTAAGCTCCGCGGACCCTGAATGTGGGACAATTTGACACTTCGTGTCTCAATTATAACGATTTTAACATTCAGACTCTACCGTTGCGCGCGACAAGGGGGATTCGCCCGCTTCGCGGACTTAAGCTCCGCGGACCCTAAATGTGGGATAATTTGGAACTTCGTGCCTCAATTATAACGATTTTAACATTCAGACTCTACCGCTGCGCGCGACAAGGGGGATTTGCCCGCTTCGCGGGCTTAAGCTCCGCGGACCCTGAATGTGGGACAATTTGGCACTTCGTGCCTCAATTACCTATAACGATTTTAACATTTAGACTCTACCGCTGCGCGACAAAAAGTAGTTATCATCTAGCCCTTTAGTTTAAAAAAATATATATAACTCGATGGATTTGTGATAAATTCCGAGGAAACTATAAAACAGGAAAATGCTAATATAAAATGTTTATAATTTTCACTGACTGTCTTTTGATGTGATTATTGGAATATACCAAGTAGGTAGTCAAGAGTGTTTTAAAAACAAATAAAAAAAAATTGTGAAAACTGAAAAAATGCTTTTTGTCCGACTAAAAACAAAAGTAAAATTGTCGAAAGTCAGTTTATTGCATACTGTACATTTTGTGTCCTTATTATGACCTTTTATTTGAAATCAATCGCGATATAATTTAAAACATATTCAGAAAAAACAAATTCCGCTCACCGAGTGCAATTTATACTTAGTAAACAGCCATAATTTTGGGCAACATTAGACGATAATGTTTAATACCAATCATGATTATATTAAATTTTTATTGATAAACAAATGGCGATCATAGAAGCCATATTTTGTACCCCTTGGTGCTTATTATAATACCATATACATACTTTTGTAAAAACAGATTTGATACTTGATACAAGTGCAATAACAATCTAGATCATCTCTAGTCCGCGTCGTGTCTCGTGCTTGTCCAGTTGTTAGTTAATGGGCGTATGCAGGATAAAGATGTCAAGGGCGGCTTGGGCAGGACAAACTCAAACTCAACCAAAACTCAAGTACAATAGATAAAAATCCCAATTATCGGACTCCATTGTTAAATTTGTATATTAATTTGACATTTAAAACTTTCAGTAAAATACTGAGAAATAGTATTATCCACAGATATTGGATATATAGATACCTATTTTTAATTGAACATTTACACTTGGGTCAAAATATATTACTATAAATACTACAGTAATAAATAACAATATGATTCAAGTTCACAGTGCATTGTTAAGTTGAATAAAAAATTTCAAAAAATATATTACAAATTTATACAAAAGCATGTAAACATAATGCGTGCTCCATCTTTAAATACTCAATAAAATTTTCAAAATACTTCTACCTTATCAAATATAAAAGATAAATCCAAATAAAATTTCAAATTGGAAACGTCAAATCTGACAGTAGACAAAAAAAATCATTTTTATCAAAAAGAAAACAAAACTTCCATGGCATGCTCCCATTTGCGTTCCGTGCATTTTTCAGTTTTTTCTTAATAACTTTCTTAATATACCCAATATTGGGTTGAAACATGCATAGAAATATAGTCAAATTCATCCTCTACCTATATGTCAAATGAAAAAAACAATCGAATAAAGTATAATACCCGTATCCAAGGAGTGAAAAAAATCACTGTTTTTCAACTCCCCTGCGACTACCACGCCATCTATAATATTCATATACCCAAAAGGCACTACTTCACATGAACCTCTATCAAATAAAAAAAAGTTCATAAAAATCGGTTCACCCGTTTAGGCAGTAGGCGTGTCGAAAAACGGTTGCTAAGCTGCTGAAAATGATCTCAAGCCTTTTAGTATATAAGATGGAGATTACCCTATGCTATTTTGGTTTAAGAGCCGTATGTACAGTTCAGTTCAGAAATATTATTAACGTTAACAAATGGACCTTTTAGGCATTATTTCTAAACGTTAGAGTACACAAAAAATTACAAACTTCTGTTAAAAATCTAAAATATGTAGATGGTAATAAGGTTGAATGTGGTTGAATTATAACGTGACGTAAGCGCTGACAAAATAAATGCTAGTTATAAAACATGTTTTTATTCTTATTGTTGATTTTTTACTATTATATTATAGATGCCTATAGTATAATAATTTTGAGTTTTAAGGGTCATTTAATGTCAATGTTAGGCATTCAAGGGCAACGAAAACACATAAATATATAAAAAATAATTTTTATCTACACACCCTTAAAAAATAGATAGGGATGTTAGGGGTGCATTTTAGTGGATTAATTGAAAAAACAATTTTTACCCGTAAATTATTTCTGACAACTTTTATTTGAAACTTTTTTCTGTCCCAGGTCATTGATAAAAAATTGTGTTTACTTTTAGGGGGTGCAATTATAAACTTATATGTACACTAATTCAGAAATATATATTTTAATATACACCCTTAAGACCGAGCTCAAGTAAATTTGAAAAGAAGTAAAAACAAATTTTGAAAAAAAATTAAAGAATAAATTTAAAAAAAAAAATTTTTTTTTCCGAATTTTTTATTTTTTATTTATGTTCTAACGCTACTATTATTTAATGCATGCCGCACTATAGTATCATAATTTTGAGTTAGAAAGGTTGTTCAATGTAAAAAAAAAATTTTCAAGGTCAACAATAGGCTTATGGTACGTCATAACGGTTATACACACACCGAGTTTCGTCGAAAAAATTTTTTTTGTTATTTTTTCAGTTACCCTTATTTAAGAGTAGGTTAGGGGTTGAAACACCCCCTATGGTACGTAAGAGTATGAGCTGTAAAAAAAAATTTTTGAAAAAAAAAATTGAAAAAAATTGAAAAAAAATAGTTTTTTTCGAATTTTTTATTTTTTATTTATGTTCTAACGCTACTATTATTTAATGCATGCCGCACTATAGTATCTTACTTTCGAGTTAGAATGGTTGTTCAATGTAAACAAATTTTTTTCAAGGTCAACAGTAGGCTTATGATACGTAAAGTCATAACGGTTATACACACACCGAGTTTCGTCGAAAAAATTTTTATTTTTTTATTTTTTCAGATACCCTTATTTAAGGGTAGGTTAGGGGTTGAAACACCCCCCTATGGTACGTAAGAGGGGAAGCTATATATGCGTATAAAATTTCAAATTTCTATCTATAACCAAAAACGCGTAGGAGGTACGATAGTTTTAGGGGTTGCATTATCTCGTAACTTAAGGGTTGAAAAAAATATTTGAACTCATATAACCATTTAAAATGGTAAAAAAACATAAATATATAAAAAATAATTTTTATCTAAGCCCCCTTACAAAATAGCTGGGGGTAGTATATTAGGGGTGCTTTTTAGGGGATTAATTTATAAGAGTTTTTTTCTCCCCAAATTATTTCTGACAACTTTTATTTGAAGCTTTTTTCAATCGGATGAGTGCCAAAAAGAGCATGCTTTGTTTTAATAGTATATACTAAAGATTGATACTAAAGATTGAGTCGGATTCCCCTGGTCCGTGCCAGTTCTGAGTTGATCGTTAAATGACGGCCGAAAAGGACACTCCGAACGGCTGATATTTGCATACCATCGTACTCGCGAGGCCTTGCAGCAAGGAAGTTCCATGGGAGGTCAAGGCACGGGACCGAACTCGGATCACACAACAAGTAACCGAAATTACAAGTTGGTCTGGTAGGTCCGTCTCGAATATCCCATCATACATGATGTTCCATAGGAGAGGCCCGAGCTTGGAGCCTTGTGGGACCCCGCATGTCATCGGCAGGTTTTTATCCTCGCCGATCGATATTGTTCTGCTTTCTAGATAGCTTCTCGTGACCCTGACTAGATAGGGGCTGATGTTTTTGTCTATCATTGCCTCTATTATATGTTTCCAGCTTGCGCTGTTGAAGGCATTTCTAATGTCGAGCGTCACGAGAACGCAGAAACCTCTTGTGTTTCTTGATCGGGTTCCCTTTTGGAGGCAGTTTATTACCTCTTTCATTGCATCCGTGGTGCACAGTCCTTTTCTAAAGCCGAACTGTTGCTTTGACAAGCCCCCCATGGCTTCGAGCTCTTGGTTGATTCTGTCACAAATCAACTGCTCTGCGATTTTGCCAAGGGTGTTAAGTAGGCAAATTGGCCTGTACGAGGGTATAGCTGTCGTGTCCTTCTTGGGTTTCTCTATTAGGACGAGCCTGGTTTGTTTCCAGTCAGATGGAAACCCTCCCGTTGAGATTATGTTGTTCACAATCTCCAGGAAGGTCTCGTGGTGTCCTAATACGGCATTTTTTGCGATCTCAGGTGGTATTTGATCTGGGCCAGCCGCTTTCCCACTCTTGAGCCTAGAGACTGCATGCAAGAGTTCATCCTTCTCAAATAGGGGTGGGGGAGATGGTAGGTGTTCAACCATTGGTCCCCAGTCCACCGGCGCTACTTGAGGGAACAAACCCTTTGCAATCTCCAGGATCTCTGCCAGTTCGTGTTTGAATCTGGGCATTAATTCCTCGGAGATTTTCCAACCAGTTGGCCTGGTGTTAGGTCCTTGGTTGGGAATAATCGCCACTTGCAAATCAAACTTGATCATTTTATGCCAGCTGAGGGTCTCCTCTTCCTTTCCCACCGCTGTATCACATTTGTGTGTCTGGTCATTGTTAGATCCAGAACCGATTCCTGGGTCCTTCTTACGAAGGTGGGTGTTGTCCCCAGGTTTGCCACTACCAACTGGTGTTGTGACATCCAGTCAGCCAAGGTTTCTCCTCTTCCATCTTGTTTGTCACCCCAAAGGTAGGATTTCGCATTGAAATCCCCTCCGAGTATGACTTTCTTTTGTACCTGCCTGATACTGCTTCCCAGCTCTTCTAGGAAGGATTCGAAGGTGTGCATGTCCACATTAGGTGAGATGTAGCAACTGTATAAGCTGCATACATCTACCTCGACCCATGTGAAGCCCTTCCCGCTTCCTTGATCTTTAATGGGGATTCCTCTGTTGAGTAAAATTATAGCGGTGTCCATGTCCTTGTCTGTGGGCCATAGTTGTCGTTGGGCTAGGGACTTGTTTGGTTCGCTTATAATTAATACATCAACTCCCCTTTTCATCGCCGTTGCCATGACTATATCATGTGCATCCCGCATCCTGCCCGTGTTTACTTGAAGGCATTTGATTGCGGGATGTGGCCTTGTGGTGTTATTGGCCATTACTGGATGCTACACTCAGGGTCGCAGCTTGCTGGGCTACTGTGGTAGCTTCGCTCAGCTGCTTCCATTCGCTGCCTCTCAGTCATCTGGATATAAGTCATTCTTTTTTCCCTTATGTAACCCTATAGGATTTGGAGATCTCTCTCCGCCTCCTCGCTGGTCACACCTTGGGAACAGCAGTATTTCAGGTAAACTGCCCTTACCTCTTCCACTTCCTCTGGGAAGCCCATTGCTCTTAGTTTAACCTTGACTGACACGAATGTCTGTCCTTGGTAGTGGCTGTCTCTGTTCTTTGACAGGTATGCTAGATAGAGCCTTGTCATGTCGAAGACTGAGGCTGTCGCCAGATGCCCCTCTAGTTGCATCTGGTTGATGCGAGTGTAGTCCATAGGGATCTCGCATTTTCTCGCCCTTCGTGTTAATTCGATAGCTGGGCTGCTATCGTCACTGTCTTCAGTGTTTGTTCCGACGGATGCACGGAGGCTAGGGGTTGTCCCTAGTTCTCTGTGCAGAGTTCCGCCATGCACAAACCTGATTGGTCTGGGCGGTTCTTGTAGGGTTTGGTTGTTATCCCTCTTTAGCTCTTTGGCTTCGGCCTTTGCCAGTGCTCTATCTAGCACCTGCATGCCGGTCGTTTTATGTCTTTTAGGCATTGCTGGGTTTTGGTTGTTGTCCGCCCTTCTTTGACTTCTCTTTTATTGACCCACTTTTGGTCTTGCCCGTGTTGGCAGGTTTAGGGGTCACTGGTGCCCCTTTCCCTGTAGCCTCAAGGGTTTCGGGCCTTTCTGGCTGGTAGTGCCAGAGCTTTTCTGAACGCCGGGCACCTGGTTGTGTTTGCCGGGTGCCCTTTGGTGTTACATACGGCGCATGCGCTTTCTTTGCGACATTCTTTACGAATGTGGCCTTCTTCTCCACAGTTCCTGCAGCACTTCGACCGATCTGGTCCCGTGCATTTGGAAGCTGTGTGTCCCACATTCCAACACCGGAAGCATGTTGTTATCTGCTTGTCCGGTAAGATCCTGCAGGAAGGCAGGCCAATTTTAATTGTCTTAAATTTGACCAGCCTTTCCATGTCCTCTTTCAGCAGGTGGACTGTAGCGTTTTGGGTTCCTGCAAACCCTTTACGCAAGGAGGCAACATGGATGTTGCTTGTTCCCTCCTGTATCCCTAGCACTCCCTCGATCGCCTTCTTGACGTCATCGGTGGAGACTAGCACTTCTA